>SJYQ01001162.1:2160879-2188343 GCA_006410935.1 Redunca redunca
TGCCATCTCTTGTTTGATCACTTCCAATTTGCCTTGATTCATGGACCTGACATTCCAGGTTCCTATGCAATATTGCTCTTTACAGCATTGGATCTTGCTTCTATCACCAGTCACATCCACAACTGGGTATTGTTTTTGCTTTGGTTCCATCCCTTCATTCTTTCTGGAGGTATTTCTCCACTGATCTCCAGTAGCATATTGTGCAGTAAGCGTCTTTTAATTTCATGGCTGCAATCACCATCTGCAGTGATTTTGGAGCCCCCCAAAAATAAAGTCTGATACTGTTTCCACTGCTTCCCCATCTATTTCCCATGAAGTGATGGGACCAGATGCCATGATCTTCGTTTTCTGAATGTTGAGCTTGAAGCCAACTTTTTCACTCTCCTCTTTCACTTTCTTCAAGAGGCTTTTTAGTTCCTCTTCACTTTCTGCCATAAGGGTGGTGTCATCTGAATATCTGAGGTTATTGATATTTCTCCCAGCATTCTTGATTCCAGCTTGTGCTTCTTCCAGCCCAGAGTTTCTCATGATGTACTCTGCATATAAGTTAAATAAGCAGGGTGACAATATACAACCTCGATGTACTCCTTTTCCTGTTTGGAACCAGTCTGTTGTTCCATGTCCAGTTCTAACCGTTGCTTCCTGACCTGCATACAGGTTTCTCAAGAGGCATGTCATGTGGTCTGGTATTCCCATCTCTTTCAGAATTTTCCACAATTTATTGTGATCCACACAATCAAAGGCTTTGGCATAGTCAATAAAGCGGAAATAGATGTTTTTCTGGAACTGGAATATTATTTGGCTATAAAAAATGAAATTCTGCCATTTGTGACAAAATGGGTGGACTTTGAGGACAGTTTGCTAAGTTTAAGAAGTCAGACAAGACAAATACCATAAGACCTCTCTTATATGTGGAATCTTAAAAACCAAACAAAAACAAGCTCATAGGTACAGAGAACAGACTGGTGGTTGCTAGAGGTGGTGATGGGCTGGGAAGATTGGGTGAAGAGAGTCAAAAGTTATAAAGTAAATAATCATGGGGATGTAATATACAGCATGGTACCTATAACTAACTGTATTGCATATTTGGCAGTTGCTAAGAGAGTAAATCTTAAAAGCTTTCATCATAGTGAATATTAGTCACTTAGTCATGTCCAACTTTTTGCATTCCCATAGACTATAGCCTGCCAGGCTCCTCTGTCCATGGGATTCTCCAGGCAAGAATACTGGAATGGGTTGCCATTACCTTCCCTAAGGGATCTTGCTGACCCAGAGATTGAAACTGAGTCTTCCACACTGCAGGCAGATCCTTTAGAATCTGAGCCACCAGGGCAGATGTTAACAAGACTTACGACGGTGATCATCTCATAATATATACAATTATCAAATCATTATGATGTATACCTAAAACTAATACAAAGTTTTATGTCATTTATATTCAATAAAAAGAGAATTAAATCAATTAATGTAAATAAATAAAATATACTGCCTCAATTAATCTTCATAAAAATTATAACCCTGAAGCAGAGACTATTTTTCTCATTTTACAGATGAGAAAGCTGAGGCTGAAGAAAAATTTTTAAAGTGATGAAACTTTGAGTTTTGTGACTCTTAACTCATGACCACTCCCTTTTGAGTTTCTGAGATGTGCTGCCATGGAAAGGAGGTACCAGTAAGTGCAGCAGGTGGTCCCCACCGTCCAGGCTGCCCCAAAGTGACTTACAGATAAACTCAAGGAAATAGAAGGCACTAATTTCACAACATTGCAGTTAGGTGGTACAAGACCCTGATGTAAGTTGTATTATTTCCGATGGCATAAAAATCAAATCCCACTTCTGCCATGACCCAAAGTTTAGGAGGTAAGGCAGTAAATTGGAAGAACAAGCGCCCTAATCTCTGAAAGATCTGGCATTTGTCATCATGCAGTACTAGAATGTAAGGGCGAAATTTCTAATTAGTGTCAAACGATGATTTGGTTAAAATAAATCGTTCTGAGAAAATTAGAAATTAGGAAATAGATTCCCTACTTCTCAACACCACCAAAATGCATTCCAGATGAAGCAAAACATTTTGAATAAAAATGAAAGCGTAAAAAGCTTTGTGATGATGGAATAGTTCTGTATCTTGATTGCAGAGATTGCTACATGAATGTACATATGTGATAAATGGCATCAAATTATGCACACACACTGTTCCACTTCCTGATTCTGATAGTGAGCTATAATTATGTAAAAAGTAGCCATTAGGGGAAGCTGGATAAATGGTGCACAGGACTGCTCTATACTGAAACTCTAATTATCTCAAAATAAAAATTAAAAGTAAACATAAAAGAATAGAATGAGGTAAACTTGAGTAGCTAAACTTCATGTGGGCAAGGATGAATTCATTTTGAATTCATAAATTTAACCATGTAAAAATTGGAAATTTCTGAACGTCCAAAAACTCAAACTTGAAAGGCAAATATTCAGATGTTTTCTCCATAACTGACAAATGAGGGTTTAAAAGTGTCAACTTAATATCAATTAAACAATGGCTAAAAGTGTGGGCTTTGGAGCCAGACTGCTTTGGTTAAAATCATTACTCTATCACTTGATAGCTGTGTGACTTTAGGAAAGTTACTTTCACTGAACTGTAACTTCACCATTTGTGACATGGATATAATCCTAGTGCCATCTTCCATGAGGTGTTGCTGAGGATTAAATGAGTTAATACAATATAAAGTCCTCAGGATAGTATCTGGAACACAGTAACACATGAAGTACTAGCTGATTTAGTTATTGTTATAATGGTTACAATTCAAAACAAAAGAGAGAGAGAGAAAAAAAGACAAATCCTTCTTTTAGATAAATCTTTCTTTCAAGCTCTCTGCTATTTAGGATCTGGCTGGGTAAATCCATTCTGAATAAGCCTGGAAGTATTGCCCTGATATAATGATATCTTCATGCTGAGTGAGACCTGAACATTATTCGTGAGAGTTGATGATCTGTTAAGTGACCTGTCCCCTGTGGTTGCCTGAGAGCTGGAACCTTTTTCACTTCAGTGTGTCTTCCTGCGTGTTTATACATCCACTTCTCTTCCAGAGCTGTGCTTCTAGCCCACTGTGATTAACTATCATAAGAGGATAATGTAAGAGGCCCCTTGTATCAATAACCAGTGTTATCAACTCCATATTCCCAAACATGACCTCTGTTAACTCTCACAGTGTCCCTGTCAATAAATACTTCTATCACCATTTAGAGAAAAGATGGTACTCAGAGAAGTCACTGACTTGCCCAAGATCACAGAGCCAGCAAGTAGTAACACTTAACCTCAAAACCAGTTGTTCTTGGGAATTCCATGGTGGTCTGGTGGTTAGGATTCTGCACTTTAACTGCCAAAGGCCACGGTTCAATCCCTGGTGGGAGAACTAAGCCATGCAGCATGCCCAAAAACCAAACAAGAAAGCAAGCAAGCAAGCAAACATAAACCAGCTCTTCTGCATTAAAAGCCTGAAAGTTTCCAGAATTGGTGGAAAACCCTCTAGTCCACTTTGTAAACACTATATCTAAACAAACATGATTCATAAGGATCTACCGGGCCCACGTTTTTCTAGCATGGGCTTTTAGACAACCTGTTGACTTATGATAGGTTTTACTTTTTTCTTCTTGATTCTTGTCAGTGCTCCAGAAAGTAGTACATGCTATACAAGTCTTGCCTGGACAAGTCAGCTGTTCCTATACTTGGGTCACACTCTATGTGGGAACACATGTTGTTTTATATGCTCTTAAGAAGGTAATGGCACCCACCCCAGTACTCTTGTCTGGAAAATCCCTTGGATGGAGGAGCCTGGAAGGCTGCAGTCCAGGGGGTCGTGAAGAGTTGGACGCGACTGAGGGACTTCACTTTCACTTTTCACTTTCATGCACTGGAGAAGGAAATGGCAACCCACTCCAGCGTTCTTGCCTGGAGAATCCCAGGGATGGGAGAGCCTGGTGGGCTACTGTCTATGGGGTCGCACAGAGTTGGACACAACTGAAGTGACTTGGCAGCAGCAGCGGCAGCAAGATGTTTTAGAGTTCTGTGTCCCCAGATAGACTGGAGGTTCAGAGAATACAGGGACCACGTGTTGACGTTATCTGATACCCCCTCAAAACCATTAGTACCACCCAATGCAGCCAAATAAATAAATAATAAACAAATAAGATGAGATTAATGCTGAAAGAACTACTACATTCTAGCACAAAAAAATAATGGCAGATATTTTCAGAACTTAAAATGGATATTAAAATTTTAGCTTAGTTATGAGATTTTTCATTGTTAATTATTCTTAATGACTATAATTGACTTTAAGAATAAGACAAACTTAACACTTCATTTATTCCTAAATATTTGAATGCCTACTCTATTTCAAGTACTATTAATGTATATAAAACACAATTTTTGCCTGCTGTAATAGATCTCAGTCAAGTGGGGAGATATAACATTGTATACTAATATAATTACTTCTCATTGAAATTAAAATATTTCTATAGGGGAAAAACAAACAAAAAAACCCCCATTAGTACCATCACTTATAACTTCAGATCATTGGCCCCCAAATCTGGAACAATGCTTGAAAAAGATGGTTGATGTTTCGGTTTGAGAAGCTCTTGAGTATATGAATGACCACCTGGGATTATGATTATAGAAGTCTGAATATCAGTTAGCCTGATACCAAGAAAGAGGAAGAGTATTTGCTTTATTCTTGGAGTCAAGAACAAAAGTTTCATAAAATCACTCATTAGTGTGACCTTGAGCAAGTGAATGGGAAATAGATGGGGAAACAGTGGAAACAGTGTCAGACTTTATTTTGGGGGGCTCCAAAATCACTGCAGATGGTGATTGCAGCCATGAAATTAACAAACGCTTACTCCTTGGAAGAAAAGTTATGACAAACCTAGATAGTATATTCAAAAGCAGAGACATTACTTTGCCAACAAAGGTCCATCTAGTCAAGGCTATGGTTTCTCCTGTGGTCATGTATGGATGTGAGAGTTGGACTGTGAAGAAGGCTGAGCACCGAAGAATTGATGCTTTTGAACTGTGGTGTTGGAGAAGACTCTTGAAAGTCCCATGGACTGCAAGGAGATCCAACCAGTCCATTCTGAAGGAGATCAGCCCTGGGATTTCTTTGGAAGGAATGATGCTAAAGCTGAAGCTCCAGTACTTTGGCCATGTCATGCGAAGAGTTGACTCATTGGAAAAGACTCTGATGCTGGGAGGGATTAGGGGCAGGAGGAAAAGGGGACGACAGAGGATGAGATGGCTGGATGGCATCACGGACTCAATGGACATGAGTCTGAGTGAACTCTGGGAGATGGTGATGAACAGGGATGCCTGGCGTGCTGCGATTCATGGGGTCACAAAGAGTCGGACCCGACTGAGCGACTGAACTGAACTGAACTGAGCAAGTGAATAAAATTTACTGGCTCCCTTTTCCTATAACATAAAACGAATCTATCAATTTTCAGGAAATCTATAAAATGGTACTGCCATTCCTTCCAATCACCAAAGAAATTTGAGTATCTGTAGAAAGGGAGAAGAAGAGGGCTCAACAAACACCTTCTGAGGGAATGCTATGGACCAATGGAGAACTTCACCAGTGCTGAGCTCTCCAGGGCAAAATTATTTGAAAAACCATTTCAGTTGGATCCAGGAAACAACCACCAATCACAGAGAAGACAGGCCAACACAGGTATACATATACATATCCTGTCTCTTTCTCTCTCCTGCTCCCTCCCTCCCCTCCCCCCACCACTCTCTCTCTCACCCACACCCACACACACACACACACACACACACATACACAGAGTATATATATTTCTCTTGTTATAAAACTTGAAGTGGATATCAGTTAGAGGCAGAAATACTTTCTGCTCTACATTCCACCAGTAAACAAGCCTTTTCCAAATGAAAATTTCTAAGCCCAGGTGAAACACAGCCAGCTATTTAGAAACTGTCAGCTACTTCCTCCCCAGTTCTGAGGAGCTGGGGGGATGTGAGAGGTGGCCATCTGCCAAATCAGTCATCTCTACAGTAAACAAGGAATTAGTATGTCAACAAATCTGATTCAATGGACATAGTTTGAGCAAACCCTGGGAGATGGTGAAGGACAGGGAAGCCTGGTGTGCTGCAGTCCATGGGGTTGCAAAGCGTCAGACTCAACTGAGCAACAACAGTGTGAACAATAAAAGAAAGCAGGATTGGCCCCAGATAGCTAGATGCATCTGAAAGGAATGGTTTCAGCAAGCTCAGACATTTGCATCTTCCCATGTAGAAGATTGCTAAATCTCTTCATGTGAAATAGATTTAGTTTTCTCTTACTTAACAATAATCTTTTAATATTCAGATTACCTGCCCCTTGCTACAGACTTGTATACAGCCTGGTTCCTCCCCTACATTCTTGGAGTCAGCTCTCTCGGGGTCACCTGAGATACCGTCTCCCGGCTCGAGTCCTAACACTGCCACCAAAGAAAACCTACTCTCAACTTGTAGATTGTATATATTTGTTGTTGTTGTTGTTGTTGTTGACAATTGGGATTAAAAAAGTGCGGACAGGAATGGTAGAATAGTTATGTGCACAGAACAGAACCAATCTTTAGTCAAAATCTTCTTGCACAGCATGTGGGTTGATTTCAGAGTAGCATGGTTTTTGACTGTAAAAGGATTCCATGTTTGGCTCTGGTTTATAGGTGAGTGCTCCACAGGATGAGAAAGCAGCCCAGAAAAATGCACTTCAGGGATCTTTCATCCAGCTGGAAATCCCTCACTGGCACTCACAGGGTATTAATAAGAACACCTTACCCCACAGTTCTCTCAATCCTGAAAGCATGGAGCAGACTCAATTTGATAAATTACTATGAAACTGAAAGTAGCTTTACAGTAGGTTGACCCTTAAAGTAGAAGGTTAAAGTGAGGTGGACTCAGTGCCTTTAAAATACACATAAATCTACTGTACCAGTACCACATGCTCCAGACAACACTGCTGCTCACACAGGAGAGGAAAAGGTAGATGAATGCCCAGCGACCAAGAAGCTGAGAAGGTAATTTGAGGCTCTTAGAGGTAATGAATAATGATTTCACTTGGTTTTCTTGACTTTGATGTTTTTACAGAAAAGGGTGTAGGAAAATGTATTTTCCACTGGATTATTTTCCTTCTCTGAAACAGTGCCAAGTTTCTTTCACATTAGAAAAAAATATCTCAACAGAATGAAAGGTTAGAAATTTGATTTTAAATTTCTCCTAACTTCTTCTAACAGTCTGCCTGCCCATCCAGTACAGAGTAAGATGAAAAAGAGACCTATGTGGTCACTGACAAGTATCTCTTTATCACCTCCTAGGCAATCAGAGGAAGACCTGGTTGCCTTCACATTGCCCTGAGTCCTGCAGAGTCCCCAGGCTTTTGGAGGTGGTAATGCTTTGGCCACCTGATGCGAAGAGCTGACTCATTTGAAAAGGCCCTGATGCTGGGAGAGATTGAAGAGGGAGGAGAAGGGGACGACAGAGGAGGAGATGGTTGGATGGCATCACCGACTCGATGGACCTGAGTTTGAGTAAACTCCAGGAGTTGGTGATGGGCAGGAAGGCCTGGTGTGCTGCAGTCCATGGGGTCGCAAAGCATCAGACATGACTGAGCGGCTGAACTGAACTACACTGAGGTTATCTGGAGAGATTAGTCCTTGGCTGTGTTTATAGAAAGGGATGACGACAGAGAGAGTGGCATCCTGTGATAATGTAACCCAAGTGGATCTCATGATAATTTTTGCTTTTCTTCTGCATTTCTACTGCTTTACCTTGGCAAGCTTGTGTCAGTTAATGGTCAGAACCATGGCCCGGAGGTACACCAGGGGCTCTGAGCCTGAGGCTGACTTTCTAGAACACGTCTCCCACTACTCACTGTTTGGCTTCAGGCTACACATAACTCTTTTTACAAGTCAGTTTTCTCTGCTGCAAGGTAGGGGGACACCCCCACTTACTCCCTTCAGAGTAAGTAAGCTTCCTTACTCCACAGAGCTTCTCAGTGGAGATTTAACAAATCGAGGTGTCAGAGCATGTTACATGTTTAGAATTGCTCTGAAACCTCACAACAGTTGAAAATAAACAGCCACTAAATGCAGTTTATGACATTAAATGTGTTAGAAAAGAAATCTGGAAATTAACCTTCTACCAGTGCTGTAATGGCTGGTGGACTTTGAACAGTTCCCTTGGTTGCTATGTATTTCTCTATTTCCCTAAATAAATTCTGTAATTTTTCCAGATGATCATCAAAAACAGCAGGTAGCAGCTCCTCTCTGAAAAGTGCAGTGTTAGGCTTCGGAGCAGCCTGCCTGCCCGGCTGAAGCAGCTTGCGCCCTCAGGCTGCCCGGCACTGTGCAGTCGCCCACACCTCTGAACCCTGGAGTGAGCAGTGGGTGAGCTCAGCTTTTAGAAGTGGCTGGAGTCGTTGAGATAGCGGTGCTCTGCCACACTTACTTCCTAAGACAAATTCAGCCAAAGCCACATTAAAAGGTGGTTGTTTAATGTTGGCAGAACTTTTCAGGAGGTATCAAATGAGGGTGTGTGGGCAGGGGAGTGGGCAACTGTGTCACAAAAGTGAAGAAGCCAAATGAATGTTTCCTGTCCTCATATTAAAAAAAAAAAAAAAATCTCCAAGGGAAGCAGAATCTGGCCTCAGAAGCCTGGGGCTTTCCTGAAGAAACTATAAAAGAAAAGAATGATAAAAACAACCATGCTTTTAGCAGGACTGCTACCAATCAAACCAAAGAGGAGGAAGAGGTTTCCTCAAAATCCCAACCCTTACTTATAATTTTCAGACTGGGTCTGCTACCGGAAGCTCTTTAGAAGGAATGTGAGGTTTGGTTTGGTATCTGGGATGCTTCTTTCCCTTAATAAGTGACTAGAGTGATATCTAGTCTTAGGCTCCCACTACAGATCCATTTAAGAAGCTCCATAAGAATCAATGACTTCTTTTTGCATCACACACCTCCTAGATATTCTAACGAAATGTCCTGCCTGCTCAGCAAGTCTCCCTTGCTATCTGAATTGAGGAAAAGGTGACTTCCCTGCCAGTCCAGTGGTTAAGATTCTTCACATTCAATGCAGGGGGTATGAGTCCAATCCCTGTCAGGGAACTAAGATCCCACATGTCACATGGCCAAAAAAGGGAAGAACTGAGGAAAAGAATTGATTCAAACAGGGGCTATAACTTAGACTAAAACCATAAATATTGGCAATGAAAACATTTCTTTCATTTGATTTCCAGGACCAGGGGAAGTCCTGGAGCAATTTCCTCAGAGATCTGTCCATTTTCAGTCACAACAAAAATATGAATAATTGATTTGAAGCAGAACAACTGGAAGACTGTCCAGAATACTCAGAATGATCTGCTTATTTCCGTCAACATTGCAACTTACTCGAACACTAGTCTGTTAAGAAGGTTTGCTGTGATGAATACCCTGATTAGATTCAACGCTTAGTTTCCCATTTTAAGATCACTTAACTCCTACAAGATTCCATTCAAGTAAGGCTGGAAAAAACCCACTGGTTAAGAAAAAGTCAAATTATCTTGAATGCTTTAAGAGCCTCCAGCCCTCAGATGGGACTGGATATGTGAGTGCAGGCCCACTTAGCTAATATACATACACTGTGTAAGTTAAAATGCAGTGCGAAAGGCAGTCTTTCAAGAGGTTCCAAGCACCTTCAGAATCCCAGGAATTCTATTTGACTCACAGAATTTAGAATCATCCACCCACAGTGTCACCTTCTTCTTCGTCCTTATTCCATCCTTCCCTGTGAATCAAGAGACACATGCAGCTGCCTACAGCAATCACAAAAATTTTTGTAATAAAGCAAATCCTAGCAAAAAAGAAAGAAAAACACTCAGGAAGGCTCTCAGAATTTAGTGGTTCATGGGATAAATCAAATAGCCTGAGTTCCAATTCAGATTCTGCTAAACAATGAAGAGCATGTAGTTCAGTTAAATTCGATCCAGTTGCTCAGTTGCGTCCGACTCTTTGTGACCCCATGGACTGCAGCACACCAGGCCTCCCTGTCCATCACCAACTCCTGATGTTTACTCAAACTCATATCCATTGAGTCGGTGATGCCATCCAACCATCTCATCCTCTGTCGTCCCCTTCTCCTCCGACCTTCAATCTTTCCCAGCATCAGGGTCTTTTCAAATGAGTCAGGTCTTTGCATCAAGAAGAGCATGTAAGCGCTCAACATATTGATATTTTCAGTTCTATAGGATTAAGTGACATATTTGGACTTCATAACAAACCTCTGAGTGAGAAGGGAAGTCTTTGTCATCCCTATCTGAGAGACGAGCAAACCACCTCTGGGGCCTGGATAACTTACCTAAGGTCCTTTTTCTAGATAGGTAGAGCTATTTTTACACACAGCCTTCTTGTTTGGTGTCCTTCCTGTGTGACCTGAGCTCCCTGTCTCCCCAGGTTACTATTTCTCTCACCAGAACACACAAACCTCTTCACTCGACACCCTCCCCCCGCAGAAGCTGGTCTCACTCCACCACGCACTGTCATCTCAGTTATCTGTGTACTTACCTTGTGTTGTTAAAGGTTGGACAAGGGGCCTGTGAGGCCTGTGAGGCCCATCTTTGATGGTCAGAGGCTATGGTACCACATTTTGTACATAGCAAATGTGCTCCATAAATATTTGACAAGTTGAACCAAATTTAACCAATCTGATAAAACTTCAAAAGAAGTAAATTTTGTGTATTCCCTATCCAGTAACCTCTTGCTTTCAACCTTGACTCATGTCTATCAAAACCTACTCTCAGATCTTTCCAACACATAAAGATACAGTACAACTGAGAACTTAAAATGCTGTACATCATGTAGACAATGAACTTGAATCTAAACGGACGTGGCTCTCTTAACTTGAGGCATAGGCTGAAAGCCTGGGATGACTTGAGAGTATCAGGCCAAAAATCACATTGAGAATACAGTGGCACTTTAGCCTATCCCTAAATCAGGCATCTACAGTCACCCACCTTGGTTTTTTTTCATCTATTAGTTGAAAAGTATGAGTCATAAACTGTTGGAAGCATTTTTAACTCACCAATTATTTGGATAGTAAAATGTAATATTTCAACCCTAACTGAATGCTAAGGCTGATCTTAGCCACCAATTAGATAAAGCTGACTTTGAAATCAAAGTAAAAGTCCAAGCGACAAAGGGCTATTTAAGAGTTGATACCCTGAAATGCTTAACTTAAAGCATCTGTCAATGTTCCACACAAATCACAGGGTGTAATTGCTTCTTCCTCTTTGATGCGGACCATGTGAGCAGGCCTAGCCCTGAAGGAGGCAGCATCCTCAGCTTCTCCCTAGTCCTGAACTTGGGAAAGTTAGAGATGGGCATGCCAAGGCATCTGTATTCCATCTCAGAAGATTCCCAAGACTTGGATCAAGGCAAGCCCAGCCTCTAGACTCAGCCTTTTCAGTTTACACTTTGAGTTGATCTCTTCCGCTCTTTGATCTGTTCTCCACTTTAAAGAGACCTGATCTGTTCACCTCCTCTTGCCTCCTTTTCCCTGGCCCCTCTAACAGTTTCGGTTCTGGCCTTCTGAACCTGCAGCTCTCACCTGATAGGACCGCCTTTCCCTCCCCAAAGGCTGCTGAGCACAGGAACCCCGGCCACAGCCATGCTGACTGCTGGCAGGCTTCTCACACCTCTCTCTCCATCTCAGAGTGTGCTCAGGCTCACCTTGCCTCCAATACCCACCCCAGGAACTCCCACTCCTTCAAAATTCAGTCCACACAACCTGGAAGTCTTTACTGAGTCTTCCAGGCTGAGCTGGAGTCTCCTCCTCTCTGTTTTCCAGAATTCTGGACATGCACCATGCACAGCATTTAGGACACAGACTAGTACTTCCTTCAAACTTCTCTACCTTGTGTCCGCAGAAATCCTGAAACTGTCAGACATGTTGTAAGAACCAAGGAAAAAACTCATTGGCTGACTCATCAAATGAATTGCCAGCAACAAGGTGCAGTCACAGCCACCACCTGGGACCACTGATAAGAAACGGCTGAAAGTTCTTTGAGATATTCCTGTTCCTCAGTGACTAACACAGTGCCTGGTGCACAGGATCTGTTAGTTAAATGAAACTGAACCACATAATTCTCACCTTGACCAATCTTTATTCATTTGACCATCATTATTGATCATATGCTGACAAAGGTCCATCCAGTCAAAGCTATAGTTTTTCCAGTAGTCATGTACAGATGTGAGAGTTGGACCATTAAGAAGGCTGAGCACCGAAGAACTGATGCTTTCAAACTGTAGTGCTGGAGAAGACTCTTGGGCATCCCTTGGACAGCAAGGAGATCAAACCAGTCAATCCTAAAGAAAATCAACCCTGAGTATTCATTGGAAGGACTGATGCTGAAACTGAAGCTCCAATACTTTGGCCACCTGATGTGAAGGGCCGACTCACTGGAAAAGACCCCAATGCTGGGAAAGGGCAGCATTGAGGTCAGGAGGAAAAGGGGGCGAGAGAATGAGATGGTTGGATGGCATCACCAAATCAGTGTACATGAGTTTCAGCAAGCTCTGGGAGATAGTGAAGGACAGGGAAGCCTGGCATGCTGCAGTCCATGGGTCACAAAGAGTTGGACATGACTTAGTGACTGAACAAGAGTGGATCATTTACTACCTACCTGCTAGGCACTAAGCAACAGCCAGGAAAGCCAACGTTCTAGAGGAATAATAGATTCATAGACAGAGAAGCTATAGAGTTCAAAATGAAATGCAAGTGCTCTTTGTAGGGGAAATAAAGGAAGATTTAGCTCCAGAAATGAGTTTTGAGGCAGATCTTAAATGATGAGTTCATAAATATACATTTTTCTGGGCCTCTTAGCTGTGCATGTGTATGTCTGAGTGTATATATTTTGAATATCTGCTACTATCCACAAAGTACCCTGGTATGAATATTTATGCAAATGTTAATTACACACTATAATCTGAAACTCCCTTTCATTACTTTCTGCCAACACAATGTCCTTCAGCATGTCTAACATTTTAGCTGTTCTTGGGATGACAGTTGTTTTACATTCCACAGACCCTGGTTCACCATCCCTGATCTGATTCCTCTCATGAGCCCTGTTAATCTCTCATGTTTATTATCATTTTTTCAGCTGCAGTCATTGAAGACAGTATTGTTTTCTCCCATAGTAATAAATATTTCCCTATTTACAAAGTATGAAGAAAATGAAGAGTTAATGTTGTCAGGAGCAAATGAAACATGACATTAGATTGATTAGCATTCTCACACCTTCTTAGAGGCTCAACTGCTTCAGAGAAGAGGTTAAAACATGGAGTTTGGAGGTTCTGATAAAGACTACAGGATGGGAAGAAAAATAAGAGCTATTAATTGGCTCTGTATGTCATTTCTACTTCACAATAGCACATGGGTAAGCACATTAATTTATCCTTTAGAGACTGGGATGGTCCACTTACCCCAAAGATAAGATATAGTCTGAGCAGGGATAACCTGAGTCTTCCTAGGAAAAGAGGGTTGCCTGCAATGGGGCCCCCTAGTCTGAACTCAGACCCATACCTCTGACTTCAGACCTTCACTCAAAGGAACCTACTGGCTCAGAGACTATGATGACACAAGTGTAAGTTTCTGTTTCTGTGATTCCCATCTGATGGTATGTGATGATTAATGCAGAATGCATTTATGAGTACTTTGAAATACTGCAGTGATGTGGATGAACCTAGATTCCATTATACAGAGTAAAATAAGCCAGCAATAAAAAAGCTAATATTATATATTAACACATATATGTGGAATCTAGAAAAATGGTATAGATGAACCTACTTGCAGGGCAGAAATAGAGACACAGACATAGAAAATGGACATGTACACGGTGAGGGAAGGAGAGGGTGGGACAAACTGAAAGAGTAGCATTGATATATACGCACTGCTGCTGCTGCTGCTGCTAAGTCGCTTCAGTCGTGTCCGACTCTGTGCGACCCCATAGACGGCAGCCCACCAGGCTCCCCCGTCTCTGGGATTCTCCAGGCAAGAATAGTGGAGTGGGTTGCCATTTCCTTCTCCAATGCATGAAAAGTGAAAAGTGAAAGTGAAGACACTCAGTTGTGTCCGACTCTTAGCGACCCCATGGACTGCAGCCTACCAGGCTCCTCCATCCATGGGATTTTCCAGGCAAGAGTACTGGAGTGGGGTGCCATTTCCTTCTCCGTATATATATATATATATATATATATATATATATATATATATACCATGTGTAAAGTAGATAACTAGCGACAATCTGCCGTATAACACAAGAAGTTCGGTGCTCTGTGATGACCTAGAGGGCAGGGTGGGGGGTGTGTGGGAGGGAGGCCTAAGAAGGAGGGGATATATGTATATATACAGCTGATCCATGCTGTTATACAGCAGAAACTAACACAACATGGTAAAGCAATTACACACCAATTTAAAAAATTGAGTTTTTTTTAAAAGAGTGTTTTGAAATATTAACTGATATTTGTTGAATGTGGTACATGCAGGTGTGCACACACAGTGTACTAAGTAGAAGTGCATTAGACATATGATATTAGACAGAATAAAAAAAAAGAATATTGTTTGATGGAATAGCAGTAGAATAGAGTAGTAGATAAATATTTTGTACTCAGAAAAGATCTGTAGTCCTAATCTGCCACTTACTAGCTAGGTGACCTTGGGAATTCTACTCAACCTCTCCAGGCCTTAGTTTCATCAATTCCTTAATGCAGTGCTTGTTGTTGTTGTTCAGTCATTAAGTCATATCTGACTCTTTGAGACCCCATGGACTGCAGCATGCTAGGCTTCCCTGTCCTTCATTGTCTCCCAGAGATTGCTAAAGTTCATGTCCATTGAGTCAGTGATGCTGTCTAACCATCTCTGGGGGCAATTCTGTGGGTGTCATTTGAGGACAAATGGCAACTTCAACCCTCTTCAGCAATACCTTGTAAGTACTCATCTTAAGATCAATGTTGATCATAATCTTTCCTGAAACCAAGACTTAGATCATAAAACACAGAGGTCATCAGCATGACCAGGTGACTCACTAGTGTTGGACTATTTAACCCCCCCCAAATTTCTCTAGGCATATAGTCCAGATTCTTCCTGTTATTTCTTGAGATAAGGTGTTAATTTTATCTTGGAAAGTGCAGCACCATTTCCCCCACAGTGATATCTTCTAAAGAGAAGAAATCTTGCCACTGATGCCAAGAAATGTTTTATGTATTCTTTGGTTTGTTTGTTTAACAAGACCAAAGAGAAGAAATTCACATCTTTCTCACTGACTTAACCAAGGGCAAGGTTCTAGTTAGAGACCAGCAAGAACAATGTGGAAATTGTTCACTTACAATGTGAATCATTTTCAGACAATTCCCAGAAAATCTGGGATAAGTTAGGTGAAAAAGAGATAGATGACAGTATGTGGACAACTTTATTTATGAATGTTAATAAAAATTTCTATTGCAAAGGAAATACTAGAGACAAAACTGAAAAGCCCTACATTGAGAATGAAGCTTATTCCAGCCTGACTCTGAGACACAAGCAAGCCAAAGACCGATTCATTAAGTGCCAAGCTCAAAAGAGGGATGGCAGGCTAGAGCCAGAGCTGGAGAAGTTCCCCTCCTCAGGGTTTTGCCAAGAGACTGATCACACACTTTGCAAACCATGATAGATATGTCAGAGCAGCCCTGACACCCTCACTGAACTTTCCCCATGTCAGCTCTTTATAGCATGGAAACAAGTTGGTAGGTTTTGGACGAAAGGCAGTCTTCCTCATTCACACTCAAGGTCTCTGACAGAAACTTAAAAAAAAAAAAAAAAAAAGGCAGCCTGTTAAATTCTAGATCTTAATGCTTACAACATGTGGGGATCCCTTTTGAGGGTAATGGCTAATACAACCAGAATGGAATTGAACTTATATGAATATGCACCCCAAGAAAAATCCAGATCTGTGTTGATTATACAATGGATATTTACACCTCTAATTTGTGGAGCTGTGGGAATGTTTTCCAAAAGTATGGTAAGAACATGGTGGGATGATGTTTTTTTGAGGGTTTGACATGCTGACTTCTATTTTCCACAGGTTGGAATGAAATCATTTTAAAACAGTAACTGAAAGAAGTACAACTCTTCAACTTGCCAGGTCATGAAAAGAGCAAATATTTTAACTGTCTTCATGTAAACGAGATTTGTGAAGAACTGAAGATCAGTTAAAGTGGCTGTAAAGTTAAAATAAGATGAAGGCTTCAAAAGTTGAATATTGAGGAATATGCTGAACATCGGATTTGAATTAAAAAAAAAAAAACCTAGGCTTCTCTAAGTGGCTAATCTTTTTTGTTTTGTTTTGTTTTTACGTGGGTCATTTTGAAAGTCTTTACTGAATTTGTTACAATATTTAACAAATATGTTTTGGGGGTTTTTTTGGGGGGTGGGGCATGAGGCATATGGGCTCTTGGCTCCCTGACCAGGGATGGAACCCAGAATACCTGCTTTGGAAGGTCAGCTCTCAACCATTAGCCCACCAGGAAGTCTCTAGTTAGCTAAACTTTATTCCAAGATTATATCTTCTAATAAATGTCCCCAAATGCTCTACCCTCCCTGGTAACCAATGAGTATGACCACTAAAGTCCAAAAGTCTATGCTCAAATCCAAGCTCTGATACTTGTGCAACTTTGGGAAACTCATTTCACCTCTAAAATGGTATTCATTATGATAGCTCCCTAACATGGTCATGATTTTAAAAAATTAAATGGCAGAATGCATGTCAAGCATTTTGAAAGAGCAACACCTGATATATTTCAAGAGTTACATCAATTCTAGTCCTCATTATCTAATTTCATCTTCACATAGACCTCATGAGTACTATCCATCACTCTCATCTCACAGATGAGGAAGGTGAGGATTTGATAAGTAAATTAAGCTGCTCAAGATCAGACAGCCCATAAGTGGTAGAGTCAGTTCTTGAAAACTTTCTCCCAAAGCTCAAGCTCATAAGCACTCACTCTATAATGTATTTGGGAAAACAAATGTGAAGAAAGGGGCTGGTCTTCCCTACTAAAGGAAATAACATTTGCTAGAGTAGAGATTGGGAAAAGAGTACGTCAAGGCTGTAAATCGGGAAAGGAGTACATCAAGGCTGCATATGGTCACCTTGCTTATTTAACTTTTATGCAGAGTACGTCATGCAAAATGCCAGGCTGGATGAAGCACAAGCTGGAATCAAGTTTGCCGGGAGAAATATCAATAACTTCAGATATGCAGATGATACCACCCTTACGGCAGAAATCGAAGAAGAACTAAAGAGCCTCTTGATGAAAATGGCAAAAGAGAGTGAAAAAGTTGGCTTAAAACTCAATATTCAGAAAACTAAGATCATGGCATCTGGCCCCATCACTTCATGGCAAATAGACAATGGAAACAGTGAGAGAATTTATTTTGGGGGGCTCCAAAATCACTGCAGATGGTGACTGCAGCCATGAAATTAAAGACACTTGCTTCTTGGAAGAAAAGCTATGACCAAGCTTCAGTTCAGTCGCTCAGTCATGTCCAACTCTTTGCAACCCCATGAACTAGAGTATGTCAGGCCTCCCTGTCCATCACCAACCCTGGAGTTCACTCAAACTCATGTCCATCGAGTTGGTGATGCCATCCAGCCATCTTATCCTCTGTCGTCCCCTTCTCCTGCCCCCAATCCCTCCCAGCATCAGAGTCTTTTCCAATGAGTCAACTCTTCGCATGAGGTGGCCGAAGTATTGGAGTTTCATCTCTAGCATCAGTCCTTCCAAAGAACACCCAGGACTGATCTTTAGAATGGACTGTTTAGATCTCCTTGCAGTCCAAGGGACTCTCAAGAGTCTTCTCCAACACCACAGTTCAAAAGCATCAATTCTTCAGCGCTCAGTTTTCTTCACAGCCCAACTCTGACATTCATACATGACTACTGGAAAAACCATAGCCTTGACTAGACAGACCTTAGTCAGCAAAGTCATGTCTCTGCTTTTGAATATACTATCTAGGTTGGTCATAATTTTCCTTCCAAGGAGTAAGCGTCTTTTAATTTCATGGCTGCAATCACCATCTGCAGTGATTTTGGAGCCCCCCAAAATAAAGTCTGACACTGTTTCCACTGTTTCCCCACCCCATCTATTTCCCATGAAGTGATGGGACCGGATGCCATGATCTTCGTTTTCTGAATGTTGAGCTTTAAACCAAATTTTTCACTCTCCTCTTTCACTTTCATCAAGAGGCTTTTTAGTTCCTCTTCACTTTCTGCCATAAGGGTGGTGTCATCTGCATATCTGAGGTTATTGATACAAAGGTCTGACAGAATGTGGTCCACTGGAGAAGGGAATGGCCAACCACTTCAGTATTCTTGCCTTGAGAACCCCATGATGCAGGGAGAAATATCAATCAATGACCAACCTAGACAGCATATTAAAAAGCAGAGACATTACCAACAAAGGTCTGTCTACTCAAAGCTATGCTTTTTCCAGTAGTCATGTATGGATGTGAGAGTTGCACTATAAAGGAAGTTGGACACTGAAGAATTGATGCTTTTGAACTGCGGTGCTGGAGAATCCCTTGGACTGTAAGGAGATCCAACCTGTCCATCCTAAAGGAAATCTGTCCTGAATATACATTGGAAGGACTGATGCCGCAGTGGAAACTCCAATACTCTGGGCACCTGATGCAAAGAACTGACTCATTGGAAAAGACCTTGATGCTGGGAAAGATTGAAGGTGGGAGGAGAAGGGGACGACAGAGGATGAGATGGTTGGATGGCATCACCAACTCGATGCACATGAGTTTGAGTAGGCTCCAGGAGTTGGTGATGGACAGGGAAGCCTGGCATGCTGCAGTCCATGGGGTCACAAACAGTCAGACATGACTAAGCGACTGAACTGAACTGAACTGAGGGTAGAGAGAGATTAGGATCATTCTTAGTTCAGGAAGGAGCTCTCCATAATCCTCCAGGAATATCTACACCTTTCCTCTCTCCAAAGCCCTAATAATAAGAGTGAAAAGGTGTGCTTATAAAGATGAACCAACTCAAAACTCCTTTTCCCTCAGTTTAACCAGGTCATTTCTTAACACTTAGCATATAGCATGAATATCTGAACACCATTCTCCTCCCCCTCCCCAACAAACATCCCTCACCACAATTAAGTCTGTTGTTGGTAGAATTCTGCTGATTGAGTCAATTTTGGCTGACTTCTGGGTGAAGGCTACAAGACCTACCAGGCTCCAGCAGAATTTTTTTTTTAATTCTTAACCATAGGACCACCAGAAAAGCCCCCCTCTAGCAGAATTTTTAAATGAAGGTTTGTGTTGGTGAGTGAGTTCTGTTTGTACCTGCCCTACTTCTGGAACCCTCTCTCCTATACCACTCTCCCTTCCCCACCTCCACTCTCTGCCCTGACACCACCCCCAATACAGCTCTGTGAGTTTTTCTTGGGTTAAGGAAAATGCCCATTGTGGTGGCATATTGACACCATTAACAAACTGTTCAGCTCCATATCTCTCATCCCGTTTCCCCTCAGTGAAGGCTTCCATTCTCAGCACACATTAAAAGAGACTTTGTTCATTTTCAGAGACTGCATCATGGAAGTTAATAAATCAGGAGCTTCAAGTTTTCAAATTTTTTGCTTTTGCAGTTCTTACTTCCTAGACCTGAAATACCATCTTTTTACTACTGCATCCTCCACCTATTTGCTTTCTTAACCTGGCAAGCTTCTACCCCCTGCTCTAAGAGGAAGACAAATATTGTGCCTTCACTGTGGTTTTCTTAGACCACATGATCATCTGTGTCAACTGCAAGGAAAATTGCTACCTTCTTTGTGTTCTTCAATTTCTCTTAATTCTATAGCCATTTAACACATAATTTCATAACCTTCCAATGTTTAGCACCTCGTGTAGTCTTGAGATATAATAGACACTCAAGAGGGTTTATTGAAAAAGACCATTAAAGTGTGACTAAGGTAGATTGAGGTAGAGTGGTATAGTGGAAACAGTATAATTTTTGACACCAGAGAGATGTAGGTTCTCCCATTTCCTGGCTATGTAATGGCAAGACAACTATGAACCTCTGTTTCTTCGTCTATGGAACAGAGTATTGTTTTGAGAACTAAAAAAGAAAAGGATATAAGCATTTTTGCTGCATGGCACACACTTAACAAGTTTTTTGTGTCTCTCTTGACTTTTACACACATTTTCTTCTTTTCATATTCCTACTCCCATTCCCTGCCCTACACCATTTCTTCATAGAAAAGAGGAATGTGGTTGTTGAAAGTTTGGAGAAAGGGGAATTATAATACATATTATAGAAGAGTCCCTCTAAGCAGAGTCTAAAAGATGGGAAGATCTGTTTGACATGGATACCATACCACAAGCCTGGTATCTTAGGATGGCCCTAGTATGAAGATGAATGTTCTTAAGCCAATGGACTTTATTGATTTCCGGCCCCACTGACAAAATCAAAGTCATCATCATTATGGAGTAGACATAGCAAGATATCTTGGTTTGGCACTCCACTGAATGTTTAATGCATCCAACATGGTTTTTCTGACTCCACATTCACCAGAAATCTGGACCTGCCTTCTGGGGAGAATCATGGATCATGCTGACCTTGACTCTTTCCAGACCCCATGTGGCTATGATATTTCACAATCAGAAAACAGCATGACTTCTGATTATGATATGGCTGTGAGGAGGAAACCTCTGGTCCTATGTCAATCATAGAGACCAAAAAAAAAAAGTCTTTCACATAAATTAATCACTTTTCTGGAATCTACCACAGTCTCACACACAATGTATCTTAGCATGAGACAATACTGATTGACCTTAAACACAAAAATGACTTCTTGCATGTTCAAGGAGAGTACAGATCACTCTAGGACTTCATTAAGCTTTGTTTTATTTCCCCTGTTCCTATGAACTCCATCTGTATTCTTTGACATCCTTAGTTCTCCAACAGTAGACAGCCTGAAACCCTGTTTTCCCCAGATTGTCATATTCTGCCCTCAAGAAGAAAAGTTGGAGAGCCAAATTCAAAAGACCCAAGTATATTTGGTCTTTATGGACTCTGCCATTGAGGGAGAAACAGACCTTGTCAGTGACTGTAGGTCACAATTTTTAGGTCCTCCTAAAGATTCCAGCTTAAATGTTTATATGAATGAATCTCTCTTACTAGTTCATTAATGTGACTTATGCAAGACCTATGAAAATGTAGCTTTTTCACAATTAATATATAAAACCTAATGACCATGAGGATAAGTCCCACTTAAGAAAGATAATATTTGATTTATAGAGGATATATAAAGGTGACTGAGTAGAAAGTCTAAAACATTTCCTTGTTTTGAACAAAAGTCAACTCATGTCACAAAAATGTTCTTGTTCATACACATAATGATACTGCAAATACAAGTTTTAAAAAGAGCTTTAAGGCAATAGCCGCAGACAACAAAGTTGTAACCGTTATGTTTACCATGTTGGCCTAAGTCCCAAGCTCCATATGTTTTTTGCATTTTTTTGACTTAACAATAAAAGTTCAAATATGAAGCTTTTGTTGCTATTCCAAATGCATAAGAGAACAAATTCATTTACCTAAACATGAATTTGAAACTCTTTGGAGTATGGTGCCCACATGCACCAATCCTTAGAAAATAAAAAGCCAAATATTAATTTCCCTTTCTGTTGGAACACTTGAGGTTTCTGACATGAGGAACTGATCCTATTAAGTGGTAATTTACAGTGGCTACTTATTGCCTAAATGCGGAAAATCCACAGGGTAAATCATGGGAATTAAGGAAGAGAATACCCAGAGTAAAATAATATGCACAGCTAATCCTCATCATTTATTCTTTACCATTCTCCCCCATGCAATTCCCCACCTACTTCTTCACCTTCCAATCTATCCATCCAACTTCCCAACTACTCAATTAAATGAGAAATGCCCAGTGAAGTTTGCCACAAGAATCTGAGTTGCACAAACAGACTCCTATTTGTAAGAAATGAGTCGTCTGCCAAGATCTCACCTCATTCATACCAAGATTCAAAGAAAGATCCCTGCCTTTGCTATATGATGCCCTTCACATGGTGAGAAGGAAGGAGCTATGGATCAAGGGAAATGTTTGTCTTTATGAAAGTCAGCAGGTCAATAGCAGAAAGGCTCCATCTGAAATCTGAGAAGATAGCTATTCCACTTAAGTTTGTTAAAGTATCTCATTAGGCAATCACTCATAATAATATTCTTTATCCTTTGAGAGTTACATTCTAAACAAACTATGCTGCTCTCTCTTTGCTTGGAAATATATGATTTTAAAAAATTCAAATGTAAAAATTAAAATACTTCTTCCTATTATTTTCATTTTCCCCAGAAATTGAGGACTCATCAGTTGCCATTAATTGGATAGTTCAATCTTCTCTAGAACAAATGAGATGTCTGCTCCAACAAAGGCTTCTTTTTAATTAATTAATAGGCTTAAAATGAGTAAACATAGATGGGAAAATGCAGAGCAGTAGAAATTGGAACAAATATTGATCTGTGGCTTTCTGAACAAGTCTTGCTTATGATAAGTTTTCAAAGAAACACCAAATTGAGTCTTTACCTTATGGAATTATGTAAGTTTCTTCCTTTTCTTTATTCATTTGGCAAACTATTCACTCAGGCCTAACAGTCCTACAAGCTAGCCTTTAAATAAATCTATTCCATTTCAGAATTTCATAGTGAAAGTGAAACTTCAGAATGTTTGCTCCCTCCAAAGTTTCTTTAAAATATTAATAGAGAATTGAAATACTTAATCTCATCTACAAATATGCTATTTTATTTCTATCTTATAGATTATTGTACAATATAATACATATTATGTTAATTATTTCTACAAAAATTGTTTTTAACTCAAAAATAATAAAATTTCTTTATAGGAGATTTGGAAAATACATAAATTTTCTAAAAAGAGGAAAAATTACTCATAATCTCTTTCCCAAACACAAAGAGTGTTAACATTTGAGTATATTTCCTTACACACTTTTTTTTGCATATTGATTTTACTATATTTGTGGTCAAAATGTGCTAGCAATTTTGCATCTTACTATTTCTTCTTAAATATTGTATAATTTAATAGTTTGATAATTATCTATTATTTAATACAATTTCTGGGGGAGTTGGGAGCTATTTAAATTTTTTTTATTAATGATAATTTGGAGACAAAAATAATTTCAAGACAAATAAAAGCACCATAGCAACTATTCTAGTGATTGGGAACAATAGCTGTTTTTTTATTTATTGGGACAAATCAGAACTCAGAAGTAAAATGGTCAGTAGGCCTTAGAGCATTTCACTTTAGATCTCTGCCCACAGAGACAAGCAGATCCAGTTAAAATTTTGGTTAAAAAAAAAAAAAAAGACTAAAGTAACTTGCCCAATGTCACAAGCTACAAGGTTGTAAGGCCAGTTTCACAAATTTTCAGATCCAAGGCCCATACTTCTAAATCTCTACAACATACTGTCACAAAATGAAAGTAAAGACAAAATCAAGAAAACAGGGAAACAATGGAAACAGGAAACAAGGGAGCAGAAGAAAAAGTGTAAATCACCTATAACATATTTACTCAATTTACTGATTGCATCCATTAAAAAACAAAAGAAAAAAAAGAAAACCCTCCAAAAACATGTGCTCTCTCATTCAATGAAGAAGAAAATATGGTATCAATAGATTCAATTGATGAGTTATAAAGATGAATTGTAAAGCTAAAAGACAAAGATGGAAAGCAGGAGGGGAAGCTAAAACAATCTATCTAGAAAAGAAGAACCGTGACGATGAAATTATCAAAGAAATACTATAACAAAGCTTCTAAATTGAATTAGTTCATGAATATTCAACTAGCATAATGAATGATAAAGTATCACTAGCAAGACAACCTACTGAACAGGAGAAAATACTTGCAAATGATATGATTCAGTTCAGTTCAGTTCAGTCGCTCAGTCATGTCTGACTCTTTGCGACCCCATGAACTGCAGCACGCCAGGCCTCCCTATCCATCACCATTCACCCAAATTCATGTGCATGGAGTCGGTGATGCCATCCAGCCATCTCATCCTCTGTCGTCCCCTTCTCCTCCTGCCCCCAATCCCTCTCAGCATCAGAGTCTTTTCCAATGAGTCAACTCTTCACATGAGGTGGCCAAAGTATTGGAGTTTCAGCTTTAGCATCAGTCCTTCCAAAGAACATCTAGGACCGATCTCCTTTAGAATGGACTGCTCTCCTTGTGATTGATAAGGGGTTAATATCCAAAATATATAAACAGCTCCTTTAACTCATTATCAAAGAAAAAAGAACTTGATTTAAAAATGAGCAGAAGACATGAATAGACATTTTTCCAAAGAAGATATACAAGTCGCCAACAGGTACATGAAAAGATACTCAACTTTGCAAATCATCAAAGAAATGCAAATCAAAACCACAATGAGATATGCCTCATACTTGTCAGAATGGCTATTATCCAAATGTCAGCAAATAACAAATGTTGGAGAGGATGTGGAGAAAAGGGGACTCTAGTACACTATAGCTGGGAATGTAAATTGGTATAGTCCATATGGAAAGCAGTTTAGAGTTTCCCCAGAAAACTAAAGAGAACGATCACATGATCTAGCAATTCCACTTCTGAGTGTACAGCTGAAGAAGATAAAAACATTAACTCAAAAAGATTTTTGTATCCTTTATCATTCATTATGCCACTTAGATATTCATGAACTCATTCAAGCTGGAACGCATGTATCAGTTCAGTTCAGTCGCTCAGTCATGTCCGATTCTTTGCAACCCCAGGGACTGTAGCAAGCCAGGCCTCCCTGTCCATCACCAACTCCCAGAGTTTACTCAAATTCATGTCCACTGAGTTGGTGATGCCATCCAACCATCTCATCCTCTGTCGTCCCCTTCTCTTCCCACCTTCAATCTTTCCCAGCATCAGGGTTTTTTCCAATGAGTCAGCTCTTTGCATCAGGTGGCTAAAGTATTAGAGTTTCAACTTCAGCATCAGTCCTTTCAATGAATATTCAGGGATGATTTCCTTCAGGATGGACTGGTTGGATTTCCTTGCAGTCCAAGGGACTCTCAAGCGTCTTCTCTAATACCACAGTTCAAAAGCATCAATTCTTCAGTGCTCAGCTTTCTTTATAGTCCAACTCTCACATCCATACGTGACTACTGGGAAAACCATAGCTTTGACTAGACTGACCTTTGTTGGTAAAGTAATGTCTCTGCTTTTTAATATGCTATCTAGGTTGGTCATAACTTCCCTTCCAAGGAGTGAGCATCTTTTAATTTCATGGCTGGAGTCACCATCTGCAGTGATTTTGGAGCCCCAAAAAAAGTCTGCCACTGTTTCCACTTTTTCTATATATCACTACAGCATTATTTTTAATAGCCAAAATACAGAAGCAACCTAAGTGTTCATCAACAGGTAACTGGATTAAGAAGATGTGGTACATATACAATGGAATATTACTCAGTCATAAAAAATATGAAATTCTGCCTTTGGCAACAATGTGGATGGACATGGAGAGTGTGAAGTTAGTGAATTAAGTCAGAGAGAGAAAAATACTGTTATCCATTTTTGTGGAACTTAAAAAGTGAAACAAATGAATATATATATTTAACAAAACAGAAACAGACTCACAGATACAGAGAACAAACTAATAAAAGAGGGATGTGAAGAGGGGCAGATGGGGTGTGAGATGAAGAGATACAAATTACTATGTATAAAATAGATAAGAAATAGGGCTATATTGCATAACATGGGGAAATATAGCCATTGTTTTATAATAATGTTAAGTGGAATATAATTTATAAAAATTCTGAATCACTGTGCTATACACCTGAAACTAATATAATATTGTAAATCAACTATACATCAACTAAAATAAATAAATAAATAAAGCATTGAAAAAAAAAACATAGGAATGCATACATCTTTTTCGTATCTTCTTTCATTTTCTTTAAATATATACCCAGAAGTAAAATTTTTTGATCATGTAGTACTGCTATTTTTAATTTTTTGAGGAGCTTCAATACTGTTTTCCATAGTAGCTTCACCCATTTACATTCCAACGACAGTGTACAAGGGTTTCCTTTTCTCCACATTCTTGCCAACACTAGTTATCTCTTGTATTCTTGATGATAGCCATTCTAAGGGGTTGGGGGGTGATATTTCATCATGGTTTTGATTTACAGTTCCCTGATTAGTGATATTAAGCATCTTTTCACTCCCTCATATCTCAGATGGTAAAGAATCCACCTGGAATGCAGGAGACCCCGGCTCAACTGCTGGGTCAGGAATATCCACTAGAGAAGGGATAGGCTGCCCATCTTGGGCTTACCTTGTGACTCAGGTGGTAAAGAACCCTCCTGCAATGAGGGAGACCTAGGTTCGATTCCTGGGTTGGGAAGATCCCCTGGAGAAGGGAAAGGCTACCCACTCCAGTATTGTTGCCTGGAGAATTCCATGGACTATACAGTCCATGGGGTCGCAAAGAGTCAGACACAACTGAGTGATTTTCACTTTCACTTTCCTAACCAGAACATCAGAACCTTTTGGAATTTACACAGAATAACTGGAAAATAGCCTTTATTAAAATTGCCAATAACTGAAAAAGTCTAGAATTTTTATCAAGCAGAAAAGTCATCTAGAGTATATTTTTAAATAATAAACTATTGATATAAAGCAAGGAAAGTAAACTGACAAACTACAAAATGAAAAAGAATCCTGTTTCCACTCCTGACATATTACAAACTCTTTTTTTTATTATTTTTATTTTAACTTTAGTTTACTTTACAATACTGTATTGGTTTTGCCATACATTGCCATGAATTCACCACGAGTGTACATGCATTCTCAAACATGAATCCCCTCCCACCTCCCACCCCATAACATCTCTCTGTGTCCTCCCCATGCACCAGCCCCAAGCATCCTGCATCCTGCATCAGACATAGACTGGTGATTCGTTTCTTACATGATAGTATACATGTTTCAATGCCATTCTCCCATCTCATCCCACCCTCTCCCTCTCCCTCTCCCCCAGAGTCCAAAAGTTCACTCTATAGGTCTGAGTCTCTTTTGTTGTCTCACATACAGGGTCATCATCACCATCTTTCTAAATTCCATATATATATGCATTAGTATACTGTATTGCTGTTTTTCCTTTCTGGCTTACTTCACTCTGTATAATCGGCTCCAGTTGCATCCATGTCCTTAGAACTGATTCAAATGTATTCTTTTTAATGGCTGAGTAATACTCCATTGTGTATATGTACCACAGCTTTCTTAGCCATTCATCTGCTGATGGACATCTAGGTTGTTTTCATGTTCTGGCTATTATAAACAGTGCTGCGATGAACATTGGGGTACATGTGTCT
>SJYQ01001162.1:2188977-2200630 GCA_006410935.1 Redunca redunca
TTTATAATTTTTATTTTTACTTTGGTTTACTTTACATTACTGTATTGGTTTTGCCAAACATTGACATTAATTCACCACGAGTGTACATGCGTTCCCAAACACGAATCCCCTCCCATCTCCCACCCCATACCATCCCTCTGGGTCCTCTCCTTGCACCAGTCCCAACCATCCTGCATCCTGCATCGGACATTGACTGGCGATTCGTTTCTTACATGATAGTATACATGTTTCAATGCCATTCTCCCATCTCATCCCACCCTCTCCCTCCCTCCCTCCCCCAGAGTCCAACAGTTCACTCTATAGATCTGAGTCTCTTTTGTGTAACTTCCTCAAGGTTCCCAGTACGTAGGGTGTACTATAGAGAGGAATGAGGGTGTTTTGAGGTTCATGTCTCAGAAGAAGTCTTCAGTTGTCTTTGTTAGTGTAAAGATGCACATACAAAGTTTTACTTTAAAAAGATGCAAGATCTTTCCTAATGTAAATATGAATGTTACCTCATTTTGAATGCATCATAGTAGTAAACTGGGTGTAGTGCTTCATCCCATTAGTCATGACTATCTCTAGAGCCTCACTTACTGGAATACGACTTGAGTACGAGACTGTCAAGCCCAAGTAAAATGACCTTGGCTACGCTGCCATGCAACCCAGATTTGGATCTGGGAACTATGGCCACCATAACCAAAGAGAGCATATCAGATATCAAAACACCCCCCAGATCAGGAGTTTACCTATGTGAAATATGGAATTTTTTCCCTATAAAATCTCATGAAACAACATCCTTTGTTGGAGGTGGGGAATATAATTACCTTTGACAATAGGATGTAGCCTGGAATTTTCAAAGCAATACTGTTATGCCCCCCCCCTTTTTTTTTACTTTTTCTGTGAATGTGCAATCCTTTCTTAAACATTTGGTCTACATATGGATAGGCCTGTGCTTTTAAATGGCCTAATGAGCCTCAGACAGACCTTTAAGTAACACTCATGAATGAGCCAAAGAGAGAGCCTCAGATGCTAACATTTACTGTACTAAGAAGTTTTTTGTTTTGTTTTTTTTTTCTGTTTGCTGATCTTTCTCCCTTTTAAAAAGTTAACACTTTTTGAACATAATATATCCTGAATCTTTTGCAGGTGTTAAACAGCTGACTCTAATTTTTTAAAGAACCAAATCCATCTACTATCAAACCTAAAAAAATTAGCTCTATTTATTTAGGCTATTTTGACAGTAAATCCTTCCTCTCTATTTTGTCCTAAGAAAATGATTGCATTTCTCTGAAAAAATAAACTTTCCATGAAGATTAAGATATGAGCTCATGTGGACTTACTCCTTAAAAAGCCGGAAAGTCCAAATGTGACATTACATTTTCATTTTACTAACCCTTTAATTTAGGATGGAGGGGCACATATTAGCAATACTGGCTTAAAAATGAAATAATATATCTTTCTATAATGGCACAAAATGCTAAGTGGCTTTAAGTTAAGGCATTGTCTAGACTGCTATGAAATCCCCAACATGGGAGAGTACTGTCATGCGTAAGAAGGAATCAATCAATCACAGAGCAGCAAATGAGATTTGGAAAAAGGAGGGAAAAATTAAATTTTAATTCATGATGGGTTTGAGCTTGGACTCAGGACTCTATCTTGACTTCTGGGGTTTTTATCATAAATTTTTCAATGCTATTGTTATTATATCAGCTGGTTATCTTCTACTTCCTATGCCCAAGTGTTCTCTGCCTTCAGTTACCCAAATAAGGGCAGTTAACTACACCAAAATCAATTGTATGTCTATATGCTGACAATGAACATTTTGATACCAAAATTTAAAATATGGTACCATTTACAACTTCTCAAAGATAAAAATGCAATACTTAAGTGTAAATCTAACAAAGCATGTATAGAACTTGTATGCTAAAACTACAAATCGCTGATAAAGAAATTCAAAGAAGATTTAACTAGATGGAGAGACACATCATGTCCACAGATTGGAAGACTCAACATAGAAAAGATGTCACTTATCTCAATATTGATATAAAGTCGACCGTTTGTATTTGTGGGTTCCACATCCATGGGTATGGAGGGCCAGTTGTACTGTGCCATTTTATAAAAGGGATTCAAACATCCTTGGATTTTGATGTCTGCAAGGGGTCCTAAAACAAATCCCTGACAGATATTGAGAATGACTGAATAGGCTTAATGCAATTCTTATCAAAATCCCAGCAAGATAGAGACAAACCTCTCCTAAATTTTAAGTTGAAAGGTACAGACTAGCTAAAGCAGTTTTGAAAAAGAATAATACAGTGAGGGGAATTAGTCTACTCAGTTTCAACACTTATATGGCTTACAGTAATCAAGGCTCTGTGAAATTGGAAGAGTGACAACATACATCAATGGAACAGAAGAAAGAATCCAGAAATAGACCCCCACAAATATGTCCAATTAATTTTTGATGAAGGTACAAAATCACTTCATAGAAAGAAGATGGGCCTTTTCAGCAAACAGTTCTGGAGAAATTGGACATCAATAGGCAAATACACAAAGCAAACAAAATATACCTACCTTATACAGCAATTTAACTCAGAATGTTTCATAGATTTAAATGTAAAAGATAAAACTATAAGACTTTTAGAAAGCATCAAAATTAAGAACTTTGCAAAGTAAAAAATAGGCTATAGGATAGGAGAAAATGTTTGAAATCCACATAACTGACAAAGGACTAGCATTCCTACTAACAAGCAAACAACAACAATAACAAAAACCCTCAATACCATAGCAAAAGAAATCTTATTAGAATATGGGCAAAAGACATGAACAAATATTTCATCTAAGTGATATGCAAATAACATGGAAAAATTTAGCTCCTACAACTCAAAAACCAAAATTTGAATAACTCAATAACCAAATAATAGACAAGAGACTTGAAAAGACATTTCTCCAAAGAAGACAAAAAGATGTCAACACTCATATGAAAGATGCTCAACATCACTAATAACTTCAGCTCAGTTCAGTCGCTCAGTCGTGTCCGACTCTTTGCGACCCCATGAACTGCAGCACACCAGACCTCCCTGTCCATCACCAACTCCCAGAGTTCACTCAAACTCATGTGCATCGAGTCGGTGATGCCATCCAGCCATCTCATCCTCTGTCATCCCCTTCTCTTCCTGTCCCCAATCCCTCCCAGCATCAAAGTCTTTTCCAATGAGTCAACTCTAGCATCAGTCCTTCCGAAGAACACCCAGGACTGATCTCCTATAGAACGGACTGGTTGGATCTCCTTGCAGTCCAAGGGACTCTCAAGAGTCTTCTCCAACACCACAGTTCAAAAGCATCAATTCTTCAGCACTCAGCTTTCTTCACAGTCCAACTCTCACATCCATACATGACTACTGGAAAAACCATAGCCTTGACTAGACAGACCTTTGTTGAAAGAGGAGAGTGAAAAAATTGGCTTAAAGCTCAACATTCAGAAAACGAAGATCATGGCATCTGGTCCCATCACTTCATGGGAAATAGATGGGGAAACAGTGGAAACAGTGTCAGACTTTATTTTGGGGGGCTCCAAAATCACTGCAGATGGTGATTGCAGCCATGAAATTAAAAGACGCTTACTCCTTTGAAGGAAAGTTATAACCAACCCAGATAGCATATTCAAAAGCAGAGACATTACTTTGCCAACTAATAAGTTGGGAAATGCAAATCAAACCCACAATCAGGTATTACCTCATATCCAGTAGAATGGCTATTATTAAAAAAAAATTAAATAGCTAGTTTTAGTAAGAATCTGAATAAATTAGATCCCTCATGCACTGTTGGTGGGAATGTAAAATGGTGTAACAGTTATGGAAAAGCGTATGGCAGTGCCTTAAAATCTTAAAAATAGAATATTATCCAGCAATCCCACTTCTGGGTATATATTCAAAATAACTGAAAAGTTATTCCAATTAGATATTTAAAAACACAGATTCATTGCAATATTAGTAATAGTAGCTAGTCTTTGAAACAAAATACCTGTGATTTAGAGCAAATTTTATGTTTCAATGCCAAAAATTGTATGCATTGTGATTTTATTAATCCTATTGGAGATAAATAATTCCTCTTTCAATTTTGCAAGCAGTTTTTGCTACCTTAGACGATACTATACATATCTTTCTAGGTATCTCTTCTGCTTCCCAAACTCATTTCCTGCCAAGGTCACTTAAAACAATAAACAACCACAAGAGTAACAACAATGAAAATCAGTCACAGATTTTAAACATTCAAAAGTTCTACCAAAATCAATTTGGAAAGGAAGTGTAGTTTAAAATTAAACTATACTATCAAGGGAAGAAATGTAAAAGGCTAAAATGTAAGTCTGTTCTTTCTCTTCTTGAAAGAACCAATTTGTTACCTAAGTACTAAATGCTATTTCTTCCCCTAAGTACTAAATGCTATTTCTTCCTAGGAGTATACTTTATATTAGGAGTGGACTGCGTGAAATGGAAACTCTGACCACAAGAGATAGTCTGTGGAAACTTCATTTACCTTGCCCAACAAGCTCCCTATTGCTTAATCTGTCACTTCTCTTCCAAGAATTACAGCTGCTTAGTGCCACTTAGGGCTTCCTGAGTAGCTCAGCTGGTAAAGAATCTGCCTGCAAAGCAAGAGACCCCGGTTCAGTTCCTAGGTCTGGAAGTTCCCCTTGAGAAGGGATAGGCTACCCACTGCAGTATTCCTGGGCTTCACTTGTGGCTCAGATGGTAAAGAATCTGCCTGCAATGCGGGAGACCTGGGTTTGATCCCTGGGTTGGGAAGATTCCCCTAGAGGAGGGTGTAGCAACCCACTCCAGTATTCTTGCCTGGAGAATCCCCAGGGACAGAGGAGCCTGACAGGCTCTAGTCCATGGACTCACAAAGAGCCGGACTCAACTGAGTGGCTAAGCCACACAGCACAGTGTGAACTAAGGCAGAAGGAGAAGTGCTTTGAAGGACAGACAGCGCCTATTGGTTCAAAATAGTGTCATATTCACATTTCATGATGTGACCTTCCTAACTCAAATACTCACACTGCTGCTGCTGCTAAGTCGCTTCAGTCATATCTGACTCTGTGCAACCCCATAGACGGCAACCCACCAGGCTCCCCTGCCCCTGGGATTCTCCAGGCAAGAACACTGGAGTGGGTTGCCATTTCCTTCTCCAGTGCATGAAAGTGAAAAGTGAAAGTGAAGTCACTTAGTCGTGTCTGACTCTTAATGACCCCATGGACTGTGTAGCCCACCAGGTTCCTCCATCCATGGGATTTTTCAGGCAAGAGTACTGGAGTGGGGTGCCACTGCCTTCTCATGAGCATATAAAAAAAGACAAACAGTTATGAAAATCAAAGGTAATAGTGAACCACTGGACAGCTGCAGAAATGTCCATCAACCACAGAAGAAGCTGGATGGAGACCCAAAATTGTGGCCTCTGCGGACATGCTTTAACTTCTGAAAAAGAGCTTTTTCCAATGGGAAATTAGAATCAAATTTAAAAATAAACAAGGAAAAAAATTTTAATGACTAGTTTAAAAACAGATTAAGGGAGATCCAGGTTAATTTTTTTTGAGGGGAAGGCAGTCGATATAGGGATGGTCTTCAAAATACTAAACAGTATTAGAATCCATATTGGTGATAGTAAGACAGATAGAAAATCATATCAATGACTTATTAGACAATGAAGAGATGGTCTCTCACCCACAGAGTAGAGAATAGGGCTGGGATGCTAAATATTAAGAAAATAAATTTTGATTGGATCTGGTCTACTCAGAGTTAAGGAAGGTGACAGAGGACATGAATTAGGCTGGCACAACTATAAAGCTGAAAGGGAACCCATTCTGTTCAATAATTTTATTTAGTTCTATATTTATATATAGAATATTCTCTTATATCATTACAATGTTTCATAACATATGTATAAAATACACATTGACTACATACACATATATTCTCATGTGTTGAAAATTTGGTGTATGTTCATGGAGAATGGGTAGTTAAACATGCAAGTTTAGTTAGGCCAGGCACCTGGGTTCTTTGCTGTATCTATGACACTAGTGGAATGTTGTCTATAATTATACATGGGGGTAGCACACAGTGTGGGCTTCCCAGGTGGCACAGTGGTAAAGAATCTGCCTGATAAGGCACAAGATGCAAGAGACATGGTTTTGACCCCTTGATTTGGGAATATCCCCTGGAGGAGGACTTGGCAACTCATTCCAGTATTCTTGCCTGGAGAATCTCATGGATAAAGCTGTCTGGTGGGCTACAGTTCACAGTGTCTCAAAGAGTCGGGCATGACTGAAGCAACTTAGCGCAGCATAGAGTTGATTTACAATGTTGTACTAGTGTCTACTGTATAGCAAGTGAATTAGCTACATGTATAAATATGTCCCTTCTTCTTTCAATTTCCTTCCCATTTAGGTCACCATAGACCACTGAGTAGAGTTTCATGTGCTACACAGTAGGTACTCATTCAGTTCAGTTCAGTTCAGTCGCTCAGTCGTGTCCAACTCTTTGTGACCCCATGAATCACAGCACACCAGGCCTCCCTGTCCATCACCAACTCCCGGAGTTCACTCAGACTCACGTCCATTGAGTCAGTGATGCCATCCAGCCATCTCATCCTCTGTCGTCCCCTTCTCCTCCAACCCCCAATCCCTCCCAGCATCAAAGTCTTTTCCAATGAGTCAGCTCTTTGCATGAGGTGGCCAAAGTACTGGAGTTTCAGCTTTAGCATCATTCCTTCCAAAGAAATCCCAGGGCTGATCTCCTTCAGAATGGACTGGTTGAGTCTCCTTGCAGTCCAAGGGATTCTCAAGAGTCTTATCCAACACCACAGTTCAAAAGCATCAATTCTTCAGCACTCATCCTTCTTCACAGTCCAACTCTCACAACCATACATGATCACAGGAAAAACCATAGCCTTGACTAGACAGACGTTAGTTGGCAAAGTAATGTCTCTGCTTTTGAATATGCTGTCTAGGTTGGTCATAACTTTCCTTCCAAGGAGTAAGCATCTTTTAATTTCATGGCTGCAATCACCATCTGCAGTGATTTTGGAGCCCAAAAAATAAAGTCTGACACTGTTTCCACTGTTTCCCCATCTATTTCCCATGAAGTGATGGGATTGGATGCCATGATCTTCATTTTCTGAATGTTGAGCTTTAAGCCAACTTTTTCACTCTCCTCTTTCACTTTCATCCAGAGGCTTTTTAGTTCTTCTTCACTTTCTGCCATAAGGGGGGTGTCATCTGCATATCTGAGGTTATTGATATTTCTCCCGGCCATCTTGATTCCAGCTTGTGTTTCTTCGTCCAGCGTTTCTCATGATGTACTCTACATATAAGTTAAATAAGCAGGGTGACAATAAACAGCCTTGATGTACTCCTTTTCCTATTTGGAACCAGTCTGTTGTTCCATGTCCAGTTCTAACTGTTGCTTCCTGACCTGCATACAGATTTCTCAAGAGGCAGGTTAGGTGGTCTGGTATTCCCATCTCTTTCAGAATTTTCCACAGTTTATTGTGATCCACACAGTCAAAGGCTTTGGCATAGTCAATTAAGCAGAAATAGATGTTTTTCTGGAACTCTCTTGCTTTTTCCATGATCCAGGTTCTCATTAGTTATCTATTTTATACAAAGTAATGTAGGAGTACACAAGCCTTTTTTTTTTTTTTTTTAAGAATGAATGACTTGAACTTTTCCTGAACAACTGGAAGCACAGTGGTGAACATGATTTATAATACGTTCAAGCCAAGAAAGACACAAACCAAGGAAGACTGAAATTTATAGAAGCACAAAGTGTTTCAGAAGTGATGTCTAAAATGAAAAGTCAGCGAGAGTTCAGACCAGAAGAGTCAGAAAAAGTGCTCCAGGCAGAGGGGGGCACTGGCTGCAAAAGTCTGGGCCTGACAAAGCATAGGTAAGTGGGAGAAATCCAATATGGATAGGACATTGAATGCACAGTTAAAGGAGATTTTAAAAAAGAGGTGTCAAAACAGGGAGCAATGCTGAGAGTAGAGGCCAGGGTGCAAGGAAAAGGTGAGTGAATTTAGGAATGCAGGCATGTCCTGTCAAGGAATTTTGACTTAATTTGTTGACGTGACAATGTGTAAATATGAACAAGTATAGACTTAAGAAAGACATCTGTGGCTGCAGTCAGATTGGAGGAGAGCCAGAGAGACCAGTGAGGAAGTAGAGTCCAGTCACATCAGAGAAGGAGACAACAGTATTCATACTACAGATTTAACTGTAACAGAAACATTAGAAGGCATTAGGGCACAATGACGTGAGCAAAGTGTGCAGCCGCACGATGCTGGGCTTATTTTGTCAGCATCCTGTTTTCTCATGGCAAAAGGACTGTTAAAACTTAAAGAGCTGTGAAGACTGAATAAAATAACACATGTAATGTGCTTTAAAACTTAGTATAGGATTGATAAATGGTTACTATTATTTTTCTAATATTTGTTATTTTATTATAGAACAAAAAGTGAAATATGTTTCATGAGCTCTTGTGCCTGCCACTTTTTATTTCTCATTTATGACTTCTCTCATCTTTGTTTTGTAGAGATTTGCCAATTTTATTCATCTCTTAAAGAACCAGTTCTTGGGCTTCCCCAGTGGCTCACTGGTAAAGAATCTGCCTGCCAATGCAGGAGACACGGATTCCATCCTTGGACCAGGAGGATCCTGTATGCTGTGGAGCAATCAAGCCCGTACTCTAGAGCCTGGTAACTGCAACAGCTGAACCCACGCACCACAACTTCTGAAGCCTGTGCACCCTAGAGCCTGTGCTCCACAACGAGAGAAGCCACAGCAATGAGAAGACTCCACACCATAGCTAGAGAATAGCCCCCATCAACTGCAACTAGAGAGAAGCCAAACAAGCACTGAAGACCCAGGACAGCCAAATAAACAAATAATAAAAATGCAGTCCTTTTAAAAAATAAAGAGCCAGCTCTTAGTTTCAATTATTTTTCTATATTGACTTCTCTATTTTTAATTTCATTGATATCTTTTCTTATCTTTATTAATTCCCTCCTTTTGCATCTATTTTATTTTGCTTTTTCCTAGCTGCTTGAGTTGGGTGCTTAGCTTATTGTTGAAAGACTTTCATGCTTTCTGACATTTGCCTTTGATGCTAAAAATTTCCCTCTCAGTGATGCTTCATCCTGCAAGTCTTGATATATTGCATTTTAATTTTCATTGTATTCAGTTTTTTGTTTTTTACCTTTCTTGAGATTTCCTCATTTATCCATGGATAATTTACTTATTTACCAGTGTGTTGTTTAGGCTTCCAGATTTGGGAGAGTTTTTTTTTTTCCTGCTATTGATTTCTAGTTTAACTCCATTGTGGTCAGAGGGTACACTCTATGATTTCAATTCTTTTAAATTTGTTAAGGTTTTCCTTGTGGTCCAGGGAATAGTTTATTTTGGTATATGTTCTGTGAGCACTTGGAAAAAATACGTATTCTGCTATTGTTGGAGGTCAGTTACACCCTATGGTGATGGTGCTATTGAGTTTTTCTATTTCCTTGCAGATTTTCTGTCCAGTTGTTTTACTGGTTACTAAGAAAGGAGTGCTGGGATCTCCGACTGTAGGGTAATTTTAAATTACCCACTTAAAATTTTCTATCTCTTCTTAATGAATATACCCTTTTCTCATTATATAATACCCTATCTGCCCTGATAATTTGTTTTGCTCTGAAGTTGACTTTATTTGTATGTTAATATAGTAATTCTTGCCACCTTTTGATTAATGTTTTCAAAATACCTTTTCCCATCTTTTAAATTTCAATTTACTACTTTTGTTATATTTGAAGTTAGTTTTTTATAGTCATATTTTAATCCACTCTGCTAATCTTTATTTTTTAATTGGTTTATTTTAACCATTTACCTGGGCTGCTCTGGTGACTCGGTAAAGAATTTGACTGCAATGCAGGAGACCCAGGTTCAATCCCTGGGTTAGGAAGATCCCCTGGAGAAGGAAATAGAAACCCACTCCAGTATTTTGGCCTGGAGAATTTCATGGACAGAGGAGCCTAGCAGATACAGTCCATGGAGTTGCAAAGAGTCAGACACAACTGAGCGACTAACACTTCATTATCAACCATTTACCTATAATGTAGGGTTTTTTCTTTTTTTTAATTTTAGGACTTGAGTCTACCATTTTATTTGTGTTTCCTGTTTTTTGTCTTTTTTCCTGCCTTTGTGTGTTACTTGTATATATTTTTTAAAATTCTATTTTAGTTTAGATATAGTGCTTTTTATTGCATCTCTTTGTATAGCTTAGTTGTAGTGTTTCTGAACTGCATCTCCTTATACAGGCTTTTCAGTGGTTCCGCTAGACATTATTTATATGTATTTTTAACTGTCCATAGGTATTGTCATTTTGCCAGTTTAAAACCTAACTACCCTTTGCATCTCTTTATCCATTCTTGTTTATCATTGCTTTAAATAGTTTCTCTACATGAATTTAGAACTACATCAGACAGTCTGAATTTTTACTTTAACATTCAAACATAATTTAGAAAATTCAAGTGATGTCTAGTATATTTACCCATATTTTTACTTACCATGTTCTGTCTTCCTTCCTTATGTTCCAAGATCCCTCCCCTACCCCAACTTTCATTTTTATTTAGAGAATTTCCTTTAGCCATTATTTGAGGGTAGGTCTGTCAGAGACAAATTCTCTTAGGTTTTTTTCATCTGTCTGTCTTTCTTTTCCTTCATTCCAGAAGGATTTATAGGCAGTTCTGGGAAGACAATTCTTTTATTTCAGCAACTGAAAATTATTATGCCAATTCTTTCTTGACTTCTATAACTGATGAGAAATATTCTGACATTTGAATTGTTTTTTTCTCTGTAGGTAAGGTGTCATTTTTAATGATTGTTTTAAAGATTTTTTAATGTCTTTAGTTTTCCAAAAGTTTTCAGAATTATAATGTGTTTTGGCATGGAATTCTTTGGGTTTTTTTTTTTTTTTTTAGATCTGCTCAACTTCTTAAATCCTTATATTTATGTCTCTTGTCAAATTTGGGAAGTTTTTAGTTATTATTTCTTCCAGTACTTTTTCAGCCCCACCCTTTTTACTCTGTCCTTCCAGGATGCCAATAACAGGAGTGTTAAATCCCACAGGTCCCTGAGGCTCTGTTCCTTTTTTTCTCAGTCTACTTTCTTTGTTGTCCATATGAGGTGATTTCTATCATTCTACCTTAATATTTATTGATTTTTTTCTCTCTCCTCTCCACTCTGTTGTTGAATCCAACTATTTTTAATTTTTTTTTAATTATTTTTAGTTCCAAAATGTCCCTTGGATTCTTTTTTATATCTTCTGTACCTTTCCTCAGAGTTTCCATTTCTTTGCTTAGACTTTCTATTATTTTCATTTGTTTCAAGCATTTCCTAATAATAGCTAGTTCAAGCATTTTAATTATGGCTGCTTTAAAATATTTGTCAGATAATTCCAGCATCTCTGTCATCTCAGTTTGGGCATCTACTGATTTGATATATCCCTACTTCTTGGTATGATGAGCAATTAAAACCTCCACAATATGAGTATTATGTTATGAAATTCTGGATCTTATTTAAATCTTCTGTGTTAACTGGCTTTATTTACTCTGTTTTAGCAGAGCCCCTTCCCCCCTCCCTCCC
>SJYQ01001162.1:2200641-2215588 GCA_006410935.1 Redunca redunca
CCTCCCTCCCTCTCTTTTTCCCTTCCTTCCTTCTGCCTTTTCTCCCTTCTTTCATTCCTTCCTTTCTTTTTTTCTAATTACTGTATTTAGTGCCACATGGAACATTAAAATGGACTGAATTAAGTCCATGAATTTCACATAATCCTCTCCCATTCTGTAAAAGCCCAGCAGTTTGGGGGGGAATAGACTCACCTTTAGCTTCTGAGATTAGCCTCCTTTAGCCTAAGCCATTTTCAGTTGCTCTTCGCCATCATCAGTGTTAATGATTTGAGGATGGGCACACAAGCCAGGCTTAAACTCTTCAGCGCATAGTGACTCTCAGTCCTTAGCTACAGTTCACTAGCAATGTTATATGTTGGCCCAGTCACTAAAGCAAAGCACCCTCCCTCTTCTCTGAAGGTAACAAAGGAAAAGTACAGTCACAGTTGCTGCCAGCAGCAGCTCTGTGACCTTGAAGAAAGTCATCAGAGGACAAAACAAACATATGGAGAACATAGACTCAAAGTCCAAGCTCTGATTCACCACACCCAGGGTCCACACTATGCAGGATTTTCAGTTACTTGAGTTAATAAATCAGTAGTTCTCATCCTTGGCTTTTCATCAGATTCCTCTGGGAAGCTTACTGATACCTGGGACCCATCCCATTTAAGTGTTCTGGGCTAAGCCCCTGGTGTTTGTATTTTTTAAAAGCTCCCCAGTTGACTCTCACACTCCTTCAAGGCTGAGAACCACTGCAATCAATCCTCTTTATTGTTGACTGAGTTAGGTTTTCCCTTACTTACTCTTAAAAACATTCTAACTCCATCTTTCCAAAGTTTAAACGCATAAAAAATCACTTGATGATTTTGTTAAAATGCGGATTCTGATTCATGACTCTACAGTGAGTACGAGTTTGCTAGGGCCACTATATCAAAGGACAGCAAGTTGAGTGGCTTTAAAAAATTTATTCAGATTCTGGCATCTAGAAGTTAAAAATCAAAGTGTTGGCAAGGATGGTTCCTTCTAAGGTCTCTGAGAGAAAGATCTCTTCCAGACCGCTCTACTTGGGGCTTGTAGTTGGCATCATCCCTCTATGCATGCCTCTCTGGATCCAAATCACTCCCTGTATTAGGACACCAGTTAAATTAGGATCTACCTTAATTACCTCATTTGGACTTGATTACTTCTGTAAAGACCCTATTCCAAATAAGGTCACAGTCCAAAGTTCTGGGGGTTAGGACTTCATGCATGAATTTTGGTGAGACACAGTGGTAATCCAAAATGGGTAGGGATTGATAATTTGCATTTCTAATAAACCTCCAAGTGATATCCATCCTGCTGGCCCATGGATTACACTTTGAATAGCAAGAATCATTCTGGTATGTTTCTTCTGCTTAAGACTGAGCAGAATGGAAGCTCTCCTATTCCAAGATGAATGGCCTTGCACCTTCCTGAGGCACAACCAGCTGGTGGACATAATGCTGAAAATGGATCACTGGTCATGGTTGTGGTATGGATTCATTTCAGAACACATGTACAAGAAACCACCCCACTCACAGAGGATTTTCCCTAGGATAGACTAGTTGGAGGGAGGACCTTTAAGTAACCAAACACTTATAAATTCACTACACCAAAAGGTGAGAAATAATTTTCTGTTGATGGCTTTAAAAATAATACTTTTATATTACCTTTTTTCAGAAAAATTTAAAATATTTATATATCACATAAATAAGTAATTTTAAAAAGAATTATCCTTAATTAAAAATTAAACAAACAAAAGTAATAACATTGATCAGTTCCATGTCTTTATGAAATAGGGCCACAATTCTTTGCTATAGTACTGGAGATACACTGGTACGCTGATGATTTGCCAGTTTTTGGACATGATGATGAAATTTTAATTTTGCCACTTAAAGTACTAGGATCTCCCTGTTATCTATATATGGAAACCAAGACTATAGCTCATTTGAGATTTTTGGTCATAAATTTGAAGTGAGTCCAGTCAGTGATATATGTTTTTTTTTTTTTTTTTCCCTAGCAATGTTCAGTTTCACAGATACAGATGGGACATAGGTAGACATTTGGGATTTTTACCAGTTGACTACCAAAAAATGAGAGAGGAGTAAGAACATAAGGTCACAAGGAATGTCATACTGCTGGGCAAAGGAACCCCAGAGAGCAGGCAGAGAAGTGAAGGTACAAGGAACACGGTAACGTGATGAGCAGCTGGAAAGAGACACAGCAGAGGTGTGTCTGCTTAATGGAAGAATTCTTATAAAGGCAGAATTGAGTGAGTGAGTTAGAAACACAGGAGGTGATGGTCGTTCTGGGTTGTTTCAGGAAATCAAGTTTTCTGAAATGGCACAACCTCTAGGATATCACTGTCGCCAACAGGCAGTTGTAGAGATCATGGAAGTCAAAGTGGTCAAAGAACATGGAACCTTGGGTGTTGTTTGAATTATAAATTACTAGAAGTAAAAGGGAAAGTGGTCATGACTGAGACAATGACCCAAATTCTGACTTCTTCAATAGATAAGAGTGGCCAGGAGGTCAACAGATGACAACAGGAAACAATGAGGGTATCGAAGTCTGATGACAGGCATGTCAAAGACAGAACAAGGAAAGAAACTTTAGAAGCAGAAGAGAGAAAAGTGATACCTACCTGGACTTCTAGCCCTGATATATGTGGAGGAGGCAGAAATCAGAGTTCTCATTGGAGAGATCAGTGTGCTCAGGGGACAGCCACATTGGATGATAGTTAGAGCAATAAAGTGAAGGAAATTTTCCAAGAAAAGGTGGAGGCTGTAGGGAAGTTAAGGATGAGAGGTCATGATGAGGAGTCTGGAGAGTGAGGGAGCAGGGTATGGCAAGTGGGACATGATGGAGATAGTTACAGAGCAGCAGGTGCATGGAAGTGGGGAGTTCTCAAGGAGACTGAGGACTTGAGGGCTGATGGGCTCAGGCCTGGATGTGTGCACTCAGTGATAGGCAAGCTGAGGAGGCCCTGTGGTTGCTAGAAATTAAAGCCCAGGAAATATCATCCAATATCTGCAGGGAGGAGCTCACCCCGAGAGCACTTGGCTGTGTCTACTCATGTGTGTCCCACTTCACCCCTGTGCCATGTTCAATTTGTGAATGCTGTCCTGTGACAACAATGATTAGCTGTCTAGCCAAAGTTCATACTCTCCTTTCTTATTGCAAAATGAGAAACAGCTTCCCAACCTGGGACTATGTTTCCCATCCCCCTCCCCTCACACCCAGCCTATGGAATTCATGAAAGCATAAATTAGGTATGACTAAGTTCTGGCCAATAAAATGTAACAGGAATGATGTATGTCACTTCAGGCCTGACCCCAAAATCCTTCTTTCCCATGCCTTCAGTCTCATCGCTTCCACTGGATAGATAGAAAGGTGACGGTGACCCTGCAGACTCATGTTAAATGTGGCAGAGCCTTTCTCAGCCTGAAGGACTATACACAGCAACTCTTCCAATCAGGAGACTTTATGTGAAAACTATATAAACATTATTGTGGACATGACTGAAGCAACTTAGCAGCAGCAGCAGGGTTTATTTATTGCAGCAGCTAATGATACTTTCATGCATTGGAGAAGGAAATGGCAACCCATCCAGTGTTCTTGCCTTGAGAATCCCAGGGATGAGGGAGGCTGGTGGGCTGCCGTCTATGGGGTCGCACAGAGTCAGACACGACTGAAGCGATTTAGCAGCAGCAATGATACTTTTGGGCTTCCCTAGTAGCTCAGATGGTAAAGCATCTGCCTGCAATGCAGGAGATCAGGGTTCGATTCCTGGGTCAGGAAGATTCCCTGGAGAAAGAAATGGCAACCCATGCCAGTATAAAGTAAAGTAAAGTTGCTCAGTCATGTCCAACTCTTTGCAACCCCATGGACTGTAGCCTACCAGCCTCCTCCCTCCATGGGATTCTTCAGGCAAGAGTACTGGAGTGGGTTGCCATTTCCTTCTCCAGGGGATCTTTCTGACCCAGGGATCAAACCCGGGTCTCCCGCATTCTAGGCAGACGCTTTAACTTCTGAGCCACCAGGGAAGCCCCATGCCAGTATCCTTGCCTGGAAATTCCCATGGACAGAGGAGCCTGGCGGGCTACAGTCCATGAGGCCACAAAGAGTTGGACACGACTGAGCAACTAACACACAATGGTACTTTAACCACTGTATATCTATCATGGATCTCATAACTGAACACAGAGACCTCTTCAAAATCTTACTAAGATGTAGAGTCCCAACCGTGCACCAATGATGACCCTACGCCCCTTTCTGAGCTCATGGGAAGACAGGACTAAGAAGAGGTGAGAGGTGAGTGTTGGCTTCATGAGTAGCATGGGGTATCTAGGGAGAAGGAGAGAGAGGTATCCACCTCACCCAAAGCCAAGTGAGAAAAATGATAAATATGGGAGGTGACGGATGTGTGAATTAATTCAGTGGTAGGAATCCTTCCACAATGCATGCATATAGCAAATCATCACATTGTACACTTTAAATATACTAAAATTTTTTGTCACTTATACCTAATTAAAGCTGAAAATAAAGAAAAGAAATCTGTCTCTGCTCTTCCTCCTTCCTGACCCCAATAGATAAGGATCTAAGTCTAGGAGAGGATGGGAAGAAGGTAAGTCCAAGCCAGGTAAATCACATCCCTCTCCACTCTAAAGGAGAAGTCTAGGTTTTGGTGGCAGAAAGAGAAGGCTTTAAATTGAGTATGGGGTTAGACCAACATTTTAAAAAACTGGAAATGTTTGGAGTCATTCCAAAAGGATGTTAAGAGATGGAAAACCAGGAAAGCGGTCCAATATAACAGTTAGTAAAAAATCAAAACAATTCTCTATTTCCATCTCAATGAGTTGAAACTCTTCAGTATAGAGGTGACCCCATCATAAAATCATTCTGACTTGTGACTCTGCAGGGGTTAATAACAGAAATGCCATATAGAAGGGATATGTAGAAATGAACAGGTTAACTGAAAACTTCATACACACTAACAGAGGGACAATGTGTTTGATTGCCACTTGGGGCTTTGAAGTTTTTAATAGTGTTTGTGTAGTAGGTCACTAGATTTGGTGTCAATAGACCAAGGATCTCAGCTCTGTCACTTAAGAACCACAGGAGCTTCACAAGTCACATATCTTATTTAATCTTAGGTCTTCCTCTGTAAAATGGGGATTAAAAAATTTACTTCATGAGATTATTAAATGAGATCAGTAATTACTAATCAAATTGTATCACTGAACACTTGATATAGAATATGCTCTTCTGAAAGACACTTAAAGCAGAATCTGATAACTAGACTTTTATATAAATGGTGTGTATATGTGTGCATGTGTGTTCAGTCATGTCTGACTCTTTGTGACCCCATGGACTGTAACTTACCAGGCTCCTCTGTTCATTGACTTCTTCAGGCAAGAATACTGGAGTGGGTTGCCATGCCCTCTCCAGGGGATCTTCCCAACCCAGGGATTGAACCTGCATCTCTTATGTCTCCTGCCTGAGCAGGCAGATTCTTTTCTTTACCACTGTGCCACCTGGGAACCCAATATAAATGGTAAGCTAGTTTTGATTCTGACCTTGTTGTTATTGTCAAATATAGCACAGATATGGTACTGACATATTACTGCCATGACCAAATCATTCCTGCTCTGACAACAACAAAAGAAATGATCCCTTCCTAACTCACCAAAGGGGGAAAAAGTATCTCTCTCTCTCTCTCTCTCTCTCTCTCTCTCTCTCTCTCTCACACACACACACACACAGAGTCTATAATAGTTACATGTATATAACTATCTCATGGAAATTTGATTTATAGCTTTAAAGAAAAAAAAAAATAGCTTTAAAACCATGTAACCCCTAATGTATCCTTTCCCTAAAGCCATAAACACACCTCTGGTTATCCCATCCAACAAAAATATACCACAGCAGGTGGAGTCACAAAAAAGTAAGTGGTTTCAATCTTTTCATTCATTTGAGTCTATTCCCTCAACAAAAACTTCAAACTGCAGGTGCATTCAGCATACTTCTGCAATGACAAGAGCAGTGTATCTTTGTAACCGGGGCTTCACCTAATGATGTGTGAACTAAATGTTAACTGCAGCAAAATGACTCTGAGCCAAGAAAGCCCCAGCCGAGGGTCTGGCCTGGAAGAGGGGCTAAGCCATGGGAACACACCAGAGTGGGACTGGACCTTTGGTCTTTGGGAGATCATCAGTCCTTCCTTCCCTTCGGGTTCTAATGTTTCGAGGGCAGTGTGTGAATTGAAATGGAATTTTCAGTTTGTAGACATTCCTCAGTTTAGGGTCCAAATTTTATTTCAGTCTGGAAATGAGCATCTAAATAGTTTGAGAGAGGAGAGGGTTTTAAGAAAGGTCAAACCAGTCAAAGTAAAACACCAATTATCGGAGGAAAGTGGTCTCACATCTGGAATAAGTTATATGTGGAACAGAAGGAAGAGTTTTCTTAGGACAGTGAGTTCAATTATATTTTTAAAACAAGAAAGAATAATAACCTAGGAATCCCAGCTCATCTCACATGCAAACAGATCCCCTCGAGCTAGTGAAGATATTTGTTTCTCATTTCAACTAGAATCATTAGTACTGTATCCATGAGGCTGTTACCAGCTGTTGATTGACTACAGTAAATTTTCAAATGTCCCGTTGAGGTGCACATTTTTGTGTCTTAGGGTCAAATTTAGGTGCTCAAATATCAACATCATTTCTCTTTTAGAAAAAAAAAGCTGTTGTAAGAAGAAGCATGGTTTTGGCATCAGACTGACCCAGATTTTAATTTACTAGCTGTGTGACTTTGGGAATGTTACTTAATCTTTCTTTATCTTTTCCTTATCTTGGAAATGGGAATAATTCCTATCTTGAAGAGATCTGTGTTCTGGTTATTATATTAAATCATACAGCATATGTAAAACACCTAATGATTATGAGACTACATAGCTATAAAAGTTATTCCACAAATGTACCTTTTTTGGCTCTCCCTTTCTCTCTTCCCTTTACCCTTCATTAACTTATTTTTTTTAGAGCAATACAGTTTTGGCAAACACAATGAGACAGGAGGCTCTATGTACCCTACAACTTAAATTGTCAGTAGCATAGCACAAGAGAATACAAGAAATGAAACGTACACATGGATTGGAAAATGTTTTCCTTAGGATACCTCAGAAAAGTTGATCACTGTAGTTGAAGGCATTTCATGAAATGTATCTCCTGACATGTGTTTTTATGACTGTAGTAAATTATACCGTTACACTTTCTCCATTGCCTCCCCACAACCCTGCCAAAACCTGTCAAGACCGGCATATCATAATCACTTTGATTCATCATAATAATTTTGATTCACCAAAATCAAGACAATCACAGGGTCCTGGGGTTAAAGTACATCTTGGAACTGCCTTTGCAATTCATCTCTTTCTTTCTAACATTTGGGGTTAGCAATGGACAAGTCTGCAAAGGAATACTTTGCTCAGTGTGTAAGACAGAATTCTGCTTTGCAATGAAGAAGTGTATCTAAGAGTGATGCTGAAGTGGAATGTTTAACTCCTGAGGAGTGGGTTATGACCTTTCCACTGAAGCTCTGCCAGAACACTTATATCACATTAACACCAGTGAATGGAAAAGAGAAGGAATGGGGGTAAAACCAGATTGGCAAAGGCATTGTGGCCTGGGCTTTTTTTCTTGCCTTTTCTTAAGTTTTACTGAGGTTGATAATAAATACATTTCATGAAACTAACAATAATTTGAATCCCTTCTATTTTTCCTGAATGCAGTCCGAGTGTAGGAGCCATGAGGATGAGCTGGGGAGAGAAGAGTGGCCCAGTACTATTGCTGGGACCAAGATCAGGGCATCATGTCAAGATGATTTCAAAACACCAAATGCTACAGACCCAAAGGGGTGGAAGAATTCATCTGAATTATCAAAAGAAAAGAGAGTTGTTTGTCCACATTTTTAAACTCCTAAGGACGGTTCTCAGGCACTTAGATAAGGTCTTTGTGTGTGTGATGCGCAGAGTGCAGGATGAGATGGAGTCGATACTTAAATGACATGCGAGAGAAGGGAGCTGCTTGATGTGGTTGAGCATTTGCTCTCGTTACACTCTGTTCTGTTTATAAACATTCCAGCTATGTGAATAATAAAGAGCCAAGCCCAAGCCTTTGTCATCCCTCCATGATCTTTCTGGTACTGAAGGAGCTCCGGAGGAGGTGTTGAGTTTTTGTGTGTGAAAGCTTGTCAAGGGCACATCAAAATGTAATAACGAAATCAACTACCAGACAGATTGGATGGCAGATTTTGGCAGCTAACAAGGAGGTTTCTCGTTATAGGACGTGCAAGCTTGTGGGCTGTACTGCAATTAGAAATGAAATTTTTTTCTTTGCCTGAGCTCTTCATATATTTTTCATCCTCATAAGTGACAACAGCAAAAGACTACTTCTCACTCCTTAATGAACTCTATCCATTTCCCTGTGGCTGAAGTGACTGGTAGCTTAACATCAAATTTAAAAAAAATAAATAAATCAGGGCTCTTTGGTGTTTATGAGATGTTGCTACTTCAAGGAAAAGTCAGGGATATATGACTTAAAAGTAATTTCCTTGAAGTTTTTTTTCTGTGGGTGCAAAATATCCTTTTGGTACTTTTTGTAATTGTTGTTGTTGTGGTTTTAACCATATGTCTCCAGTAGGAAAGCAAGATCTTTGTTTCTTAACAGCTGATGTGTACTTGCTACTGTGTCACATAGGAGTCCATAATACTGTTGGTGACAACAAAATCATTTCCACAGAAACTAATTATAGCATTCTGGAAGGGAAAAATAACATTACTTCCCTGCCACTTAATAGTCGGATTTCATGTGAAACAACCAAGTGAACCAGGTCAGCTTCTTTTTCAGAGATTAAAAGTGAGACAGCCAAAGAGGTGAAGAGTTTGCTCAACGATTTACAGCGTATCTGGGCAAATATTAGGAATCCATGCAACTGATCAGGTGAGTCCCAAGTTATTCTGGTTGTTGAAACCATAAACAATCCAGGAAGGGAGTGGAATATGGACTGAAGGAGCGGGGAAGGAGATAAGTGATTGAATCCAGCCTCTTACATATGCTCAAGAAATGTCCATTCAAGAGTTAGTTACCATCTCAAGCCACTGATCCCAATAGGAAGGCTGATGTAGCCAACTGTCATAGACAGGAGGTAGTGGGCAATAAAGTCACAATGAAGTTTATGAGTTGTTTTTACAGCAAAAGAGGTTTCCATTTTAGTCAAAAATAAGGGACTTCCCTGGTGGTCCAGTGGTTAAAATTCTGTGCTTCTAATGCAGGGGGCATGGGTTTGATCCCTGCTCAGGGAATTAAGATCCCAGGTGCTATGTGGTGTGGTCAAATAAATTAAAAAAATACACATTGAAAATAAATAAGTAAATACCATCCTTCCATTTAAACAACAATAACAAAACCTGAAGAACTGGATTATAAATCCTTAAGAGATAAGAGGAAATAGAGAAGAACTAGCCCCCATACATATCACTCCTTTCATTTTTCTAGGAAAGTGAAAGTGAAAGTCACTCAGTTGCATCTGACTCTTTGCAACCCCATAGACTGTACAATCCATGTAATTCTCCAGGCCAGAATACTGAAGCCAGTAGCCATTCCCTTCTCCAGGGGATCTTCCCAACCCAGGGATCAAACCCCGGTCTCCCACACTGGAGGTGGATCTGTGTTACCAGGAGAGCAAGAGGAAATTTACTTATATATCCAAGATTTTTTTGAATCAGCAATTATATTTTAAAGCTTTTAATATGTACTGGGCACTGTACCAATTTCTGGGATTACAGAGGTACCTAGAAACCTCCTCTGCCCAGCCATGGTCAAGTGAAAGTATAATAAGGAGATAGAGGTGCTGAAACCAACTCATGCACAAAGATGAAATTATCAAGTCTCCTCTTTAGGCAGCTGGAGCTGACTCTTGAACAAGCATTTTTAAGACAAACTTGAATGAAAGGAAATAATAAGCAAGGGAATACCACCAATCAAGGCATACAGGGTTGGAGTAGTGTGAGGAGTGAGGCTGGAGACTTTGGGCAGACATGAGATTCTGAAGCAGATCAAATGTTCCATATTAAGGAGTTTGGATAGAAAGAACACTGAGGAACTTTAAGAAGGAGATGACATGATCTATGCCTTTAGTAAAGAGCTTTAGGCAGCACAGTAGCAAACAGATTGAAAAGGCTAGTACTATATCAATACATACTTTCCTTTCAAAACAATGTTTGGTAACAGCCACTAGTTCAATCTGCCTAACTTCTTTCCATGGAAACACATAAAAAGTAAAAATACAACTAAAATCAATATTAAGAGACAACCTAAATCTAAGAAAATTGGCAATAATTAAATGATAGTCGAGCTAGAGTGAGATACATATATATCCCTAACATCTCCCCCAAATTTTATCACAACGAGAGACTGAAAATCAGAAAGCCATGGTAATAAACGTAGTAGAAGAAGGTCTAGAGGTAGAACAGTACATTTCAGAACATGGGTACAGACACAACTCCGGGATCACAAATGCTTCAGGATTTCCTGTATTTAGTCAATTCTTAAAAACAGAGGAAGAAGGCAGTTCAGTTCAGTTCAGTTGCTCAGTCGTGTGTGACTCTTTGTGCCCCTATGGACTGCAGCAAGCCAGGCTTCCCTGTCTATCACCAACTCCCAGAGCCTGCTGAAACTCAAGTCCATCGAGTCTGTGATGTCATCCAACCATCTCATTATCTGTCATCCCCTTCTCTTCCTGCCTTCAATCTCTCCCAGCATCAGGGTCTTTTCAAATGAGATGGTTCTTTGCGTCAGGTGGCCAAAGTATTGGAGTTTCAGATTCAACATCAGTCCTTCAAATGAATATTCAGGTCTGATTTCCTTTAGGATGGACTGATTTGATCTCCTTGCAGTCCAAGGGACTCTCAAAAATCTTATCTAACACCACAGTTCCAAAGCATCAATTCTTCAGCACCAAGATTTCTTTATAGTCTAACTCTCACATCTACACACGACTAATGGAAAAACCATAGCTTTGACTACACGGACCTTTGTTGGCAAAGTAATGTCTCTGCTTTTTAATATGCTCTCTAGGTTGGTCATAGCTTTTCTTCCAAGAAGCGTCTTTTAATTTCATGGCTGCAGTCACCATCTGCAGTGATTTTGGAGCCCCCCAAAATAAAATCTCTCACTATTTCCATTGTTTCCCCATCTATTTCCCATGAAGAGATGGGACCAGATGCCATGATCTTAGTTTTCTGAATGTTGAGTTTTCAGCCAACTTTTTCACTCTCCTCTTCCATTTTCATCAAGAGGCTCATTAGTTCTTCTTCACTCTCTGCCATAAGGGTGGTGTCATCTGCATACCTGAGGTTACTGATATTTCTCCCAAAGTCTTGACTGTGTGGATCACAACAAACTGTGGAAAATTCTACAAGAGATGGGAATACCAGACCACCTTATCTGCCTTCTGAAAAATCTGTATGCAGGTCAAGAAGCAACAGTTAGAACTGGATATGGAACAATAGACTGGTTCCAAATCAGGAAAGGAGTACATCAAGTATATTGTCACCCTGCTTATTTAACTTATATGCAGAGAACATCATGCAAAATCCTGGGCTGGACAAAGCACAAGCTGGAATCAAGATTGCCAGGAAGAAGGCAGGGAACAAGCCAATTGTTCCATAGAATAGAGGGTACATTATAATTTTTAAGCCTGTTATGAAATGGGAGACAAATACATAAACTTGCCCTTTATGTGCACAACTAAGAAAGCAATTCAGTCTCACAGTATATAAAAGAAATTCTAGTTGTCTTGTTGACTGAAAAAATACTGAGTCAGGACCCTTGTTTGAAAATAAGTAAGAGGAAAACCAATATGGAGAAAATAATTTGCAGAAAAAAATAGTATCCAGGAGATAAAGAAGGATAAAATGCTTTGTAACATCTATTTCAGGACTTACAAGAAATTTCAAGATGTTTGATTTCCTCAATGAAAGATAAGAAGACAGTCATGAATGGGCAGAAATGATCTTACGGAAACAACTGGCTGAAGTGAAAAGACAAAAAGGACAAACTTAAAAGGGTAACAATAAAAATGAAAAAAAATACTATGACACTAAAATCACATTATTAAAATTAAAATTAAATTTCCATTGAAGGTAGTAGGGCAGAAGCAATGACACAAAAACTCAAATAAATTTTGTGGCAGTGGGCATTAAAGTTTTCTTAGAACAACAACAATAAAAAAAGCAAGCTGAAAGAAGAAAGGGAAAGCTATGGATTATTAAAATTATAAAGCCAAGTTGAGGCTGAAAGATATTCCTTAAAAAAAGGGTGAAATAGAAGAAAAGTAGTGGCAGAGGTAACAGAATAATACCTCCAAGATTAGATTACAAAAAGACTTCTTTCTTGGGCACTCATGTTCTCTCCTTCCCCAAGGACTCCTGCTTTCCGTTTGTGACCTTCCTGCTTGAAAGGACCACTGGCAAGGAACTGAGAGAGGTCACCAGCCAAGAGTCCATAAGAAACTGAGACTCTCAATCCAACAATTTATGAGTAAATCAAACCTAACCACAAATCTTGCCCTCCAGTAGTCTTCAGTTTAGAATGCAGCCCTGACCAGCACATTGCCTATAGACTTGTGGAGGTCCTTGAGCTAGAGACGCCAATCAAACCATGCTCAGATTCCTGATACAAGAACTGAAATAAAAGATGTTTTTTTAGTTTTAAGTCGTAAAGTGTTGGGATAATTTGCTATGCAGCAGTAGATAACCAATATATAATGTTAGTACTGAGTAAAGAATAAGGAGATAGAAAGTAAATGTGTGACTGATCACTTGTATCCCTGCAATTCCTTAGTTTTAAGTAACTGAAAATTAGTCTTGCTCATGAGACAGGAGTCACCTCTGATCCGAGCAAACACTTAATACAAGCCCATCAGGTCTCTGACCATGGGCTACAGAGACTTAGAAATCAGCTAATCAATCAGTGAATACATCAATCAACCTATCTTTGATACTAAAATAAAATGTAAAATAAGATTTAAAATAGAAGGTATAATTAATGTAGAACTTCACAACCTAAGTCTAATCTAGGTCTAAACCTAATTAGGTCTAAAACCCCAGAACTTATTGGAAGGTCTGATAGTACTGTGATAGAGAACATGGCTCAAGGAATAGAAGACTCTTATTTGAGTGATGGCTCCAGGAAGGATACCTAGTAACCTTGGGAAATGCCATACTCTCTCAAATCTTCAGTCTCATCATATATAAAGAATAGAGATGCTATTACATGTAAATACTAGCACTATAGTATGGTACAAACCCAGTAAATGCGAGATATTATCAATATTTTAAGGGTTCACAATGGAAAAGAGAGAAAGAGTAAATTTTCTCAACTCCTAATCCAAGCATTTGTTGTTGTTCAGTTGTTAAGTTGTATCTAACTCTTCGACCCAAGAGACTGCAGCACTCCAGGCTTCCCTGTCCTGCACTATCTCCCAGAGTTTGCTCAGATTTATGTCCATTGAGTTGGTGATGCTATCTAACCATTTCATCCTTTGTCGCCCCCTTCTCCTCCTGCCTTCAATCTTTCCCAACATCAGGGTCTTTTCCAGTGAGTTGGCTCTTTGAATCAGGAACCAAAGTATTGAAGTTTCCATTTCAACACAGGTCTTTTCAATGAATATTTCTTTGCAACCCCATGTACTGCCAGCCCACCAGGCTCCTCTGTCTATGAGGTTTTCTAGGCAAGAATACTTGAGTGGGTTGCCATTTTCCCCTCCAGGATATCTTCCCAATCTAGGGACTGAACCTGCATCTCCTGTATCTTCCACATTGGCAGGCAGATTCTTTACCACTGAGCCATCTGGGAAGCCCTATCTTTTTTTTTTTTTTTTCCTCACTTTCTTTCCTTTTTTTTTTTTTTTTTTTAATTTTTATTTTAACTTTAGTTTACTTTACATTGCTGTATTGGTTTTGCCAAACATTGACATGAATTCACCACGAGTGTACATGGGTTCCAGACATGAATCCCCTCCCACCTCCCATCCCATAACATCTCTCTGGGTCCTCTCCTTGCACCAGTCCCAAGCATCCTGCATCAGACATAGACTGGTGATTCGTTTCTTACATGATAGTATACATGTTTCAATGCCATTCTCCCATCTCATCCCACCCTCTCCCTCTCTCTCTCCCCCAGAGTCTAAAAGTTCACTCTATAGATCTGAGTCTCTTTTGATATAGGGTCATCATCCCCATCTTTCTAAATTCCATATATATGCGTTAGTATACTGTATTGGTGTTTTTCTTTCTGACTTACTTCACTCTGTATAATCGGTTCCAGTTCCATCCAACTCCTTAGAACTGATTCAAATGTATTCTTTTTAATGGCTGAGTAATACTCCATTGTGTATATGTACCACAGCTTTCTTAGCCATTCATCTGCTGATGGACATCTAGGTTGTTTCCATGTTCTGGCTATTATAAACAGTGCTGCGATGAACATTGGGGTACATGTGTCTCTTTCTATTCTGGTTTCCTCGGTGTGTATGCCCAGCAGTGGGATTGCTGGGTCATAAGGCAATTCTATTTGCAATTTTTTAAGGAATCTCCACACTGTTCTCCATAGTGGCTGTACTAGTTTGCATTCCCACCAACAATGTAAAAGGGTTCCCTTTTCTCCACACCCTCTCCAGCATTTATTGCTCGTAGACTTTTGGATTGCAGCCATTCTGACTGGCATCAAATGGTACCTCATTGTGGTTTTGATTTGCATTTCTCTAATAATGAGTGGTGTTGAGCATCTTTTCATGTGTTTGTTAGCCATCCGTATGTCTTCTTTGGAGAAATGTCTATTTAGGTCTTTGGCCCATTTTTTGATTGGGTCATTTATTTTTCTGGAATTGAGCTGCA
>SJYQ01001162.1:2215828-2233240 GCA_006410935.1 Redunca redunca
TCATATATAGCTTTTATTATGTTGAGGTATGTTCCTTCTATTCCTGCTTTCTGGAGAGTTTTTATCATAAATGGATGTTGAATTTTGTCAAAGGCCTTCTCTGCATCTATTGAGATAATCATATGGCTTTTATTTTTCAATTTGTTAATGTGGTGAATCACATTGATTGATCTGCGGATATTGAAGAATCCTTGCATCCCTGAGATAAAGCCCACTTGGTCATGGTGTATGATCTTTTTAATGTGTTGTTGGATTCTAATTGCTAGAATTTTGTTGAAGATTTTTGCATCTATGTTCATCAGTGATATTGGCCTGTAGTTTTCTTTTTTGGTAGCATCTTTGTCAGGTTTTGGTATTAGGGTAATGGTGGCCTCATAGAACGAGTTTGGAAGTTTACCTTCTTCTGCAATTTTCTGGAAGAGTTTGAGTAGGATAGGTGTTAGCTCTTCTCTAAATTTTTGGTAGAATTCAGCTGTGAGTCCGTCTGGACCTGGGCTTTTGTTTGCTGGAAGATTTCTGATTACAGTTTCAATTTCTGTGCTTGTGATGGGTCTGTTAAGGTTTTCTATTTCTGGGAAACCTTATCTTTAGTCTATCTCTAAAGATCTTATTTCCAAAGGAGGTCACATTCACAGTTACTGGGGGATAGGACTTCGAGGTGCCTTTTAGGGGATACTGTGCAACCCCAAGCAGCTATATACTATTTACAAAAGGCACATCTAAAATCAATTAGAAACTATTAAAACATGTGGCAATAAGGGGACAGTCAAATGAGAATATATTCACATAATGAAATGTATCAGTTCAGTTCAATTCAGTCACTCAGTCGTGTCCAACTCTTTGCAGCCCCATGAATTGCAGTATGCCAGGCCTCTCTGTCCATCACCAATTCCCAGAGTTCACTCAAACTCACGTACATCGAGTCGGTGATGACATCCAGCCATCTCATTCTCTGTCGTCCCCTTCTCCTCCTGCCCCCAATCCCTCCCAATATCAGAGTCTTTTACAGTGAGTCAACTCTTCGCATGAGATGGCCAAAGTATTGGAGTTTCAGCTTTAGCATCATTCTTTCCAAAGAAATCCCAGGGTTGATCTCCTTCAGAAGATCTCCTTGCAGTCCAAGGGACTCTCAAGAGTCTTCTCCAACACCGATTGCCAGGAGAAATATCAATAACCTCAGATATGCAGATGATACCACCCTTATGGCACAAAGTGAAGAGGAACTAAAAAGCCTCTTGATGAAAGTGAAAGAGGAGAGTGAAAAAGTTGGCTTAAAGCTCAACATTCAAAAAACGAAGATCATGGCATCCGGTCCTATCACTTCATGGGAAATAGATGGGGAAACAGTGGAAACAGTGTCAGACTTTATTTGGGGGGCTCCAAAATCACTGCAGATGGTGATTGCAGCCATGAAATTAAAAGACGCTTACTCCTTGGAAAGAAAGTTATGACCAACCTAGATAGCACATTCAAAAGCAGAAACATTACTTTGCCAACAAAGGTCCGTCTAGTCAAGGCTATGGTTTTTCCAGTAGTCATGTATGGATGGGAGAGTTGGACTGTAAAGAAAGCTGAGAGCCGAAGAATTGATGCTTTTGAACTGTTGTGTATAAAGCCTACTAAACATGCAAATATTTTCCCCCATTCTGTGCGTTGTTTTATTTGCAAAGCAGAAATAGACTCAGAGACTAAGAGAATGAACTTGTGGATACAAGGGCGTATGGAGGAGGAGGAGAGATAGGGAGTTTGAGATACACATATACACACTGCTATATTTAAAACGGATAACCAGCAAGGACCTACTGTATAGCACGGGGAATTCTGCTCAATTTTATCTAAAAACCAAAATTGGAAAAGAATTTTAAAAGAATAGATACATGTTATATGTATAACTGAATCACTTTGTTGTACATCTGAAACAAACACAACATGTTGGCTGTTGACTGAGTCAATCCTGTTGTTCAGTTGCTAAGTCGTGTCTGACTCTTTGTGACCCTATGGACTGTAGCCCACCAGTTTCCTCTGTGTATGGGATTTCCTAAGCAAGAATTCTGGAGTGGGTTGCCATTCCCTTCTCAAAGGGATCATCCCAACCCAGTTATTCAACCCACATCTCCTGCACTGGCAGATGGATTCTTTACCACCAAGTCACCATAATTGAATATAAAATAAAACATCAACTATACTCCATTATAAAATTTAGAAACCTACTAAAAATCAGATTATGGAAGAATAATATGTGAGAAAATGTTAGTGATATCAGTTCAGTTCAGTTCAGTTGCTCAGTAGCATACAACTCTTTGTGACCCCATGAACTGCAGCACGCCAGGCCTTCCTGTCCATCACCAACTCCCGGAGTTCACTCAGACTCACGTCCATTGAGTCGGTGATGCCATCCAGCCATCTCATCCTCTGTCGTCCCCTTCTCCTCTTGCCCCCAATCCCTCCCAGCATCAGAGTCTTTTCCAATGAGTCAACTCTTCGCATGAGGTGGCCAAAGTATTGGAGTTTCAGTTTTAGCATCAGTCCTTCCAAATAACACCCAGGACTGATCTTTAGAATGGACTGGTTGGATCTCCTTGCAGTCCAAGGGACTCTCAAGAGTCTGCTCCAACACCACAGTTCAAAAGCATCAATTCTTCAGCACTCAGCTTTCTTCATAGTCCAACTTTCACATCCATACATGACCACTGGAAAAACCATAGCCTTGACTAGACGGACCTTAGTCGGCAAAGTAATGTCTCTGCTTTTGAATATGCTATCTAGGTTGGTCATAACTTTCCTTCCAAGGAGTAAGCATCTTTTAATTTCATGGCTGCAGTCACCATCTGCAGTGATTTTGGAGCCCATAAAAATAAAGTCTGTCACTGTTTCCACTGTTTCTCCATCTATTTCCCATGAAGTGATGGGACCAGATGCCATGAGCTTTGTTTTTCGAATGCTGAGTTTTAAGCCATCTTTTTCATGCTCCTCTTTCACTTTCATCAAGAGGCTTTTTAGTTCCTCTTTACTTTCTGCCATAAGGGTGGTGTCATCTGCATATCTGAGGTTATTGATATTTCTCCCGGCAGTCTTGATTCCAGCTTGTGCTTCTTCCAGCCCAGTGTTTCTCATGATGTACTCTGCATATAATTTAAATAAGCATGGTGACAATATACAGCCTTGACGTACTCCTTTTCCTATTTGGAACCAGTCTGATATAAAGGATACTAAAATACAAATAGGGAGTTAAGTAGATATAATAACTTCAAATCATCTATGCACATATATACACATAAAAAGATCTTAGAGGAAATACACAAAATTATTAACATTGATTAACAATGATTGATAGGATGGCAGGGAAATTTTATCTTCATAATTTACTATACTTTCAATATGTTCCTATAGTTAGCAATTTTTTCAGACTTTCATAATGTTTTTATTTTTAACAGGGTAGTAAAATATATTTTTCATACCTCTCTTCAGATAGTTGTGGATAATCTTGTGTATTTTTTGAAGGAATTTAATTAACTTCCAGGATTGTATGGGGTGTGAGGTGCTTGTATATTTACATGTAATATTAAGATCACACACCAAATAACCTAGATTTACAGTAGAAAATGGAACTTCGGGGCAGTATGAACTTGGTCAAATAAACTAACCTCTCTGTGTTTCAGAGTTCTAACCTGTAAGCTGAAAATATAATATGACATTATTTAGGACATCAGAACATCATTTTAGCAAAGCTTTTGCTAGTGTATTTGACAAAAATGACAGGTCAGTTGCTTTCTATCTACAATTTGGTCAACAATTTTGTAAGGTGTATCTGATAGTATTAGTAGGAATAAAAGTGGTAGTAGTCATATTATACCGACTTACAATTCTACATGTGGATTCTCATTGAGTGTATTTCCCTAAAATGCAGTAGGATGACTTCACTGATACCTAAGGCACAGAGGTCCTAAAGTGACTGGATAGTTTCCCCTGTCCTTCCCTTGCCAAACACACAGATTAACTCAGATACATTGCCCAGTATTATTTAATATTCTTCAAGTACCTTGATCTTATAAATTAAAGTTAAGACTTTCAGCTTCTTGTCCAGCCCCCAGTGAAATAGGCCACAAAAGGTGCTTGAAAGCCCTGATATTACCAGTTCCATCTGTTCCTGCCTTGCCCTGTCACATGGCAGGTACTGAAGGCCCCGGCCTTCAGGTGCACTCAGCGCCACCTGGGCCTCTGATCCTTGAGCAGTGTGTGCAGAGCATTCCCCTCCCCCTACCCCAAGAGCAGGTCAGTCTGGCGATTGCCTACTGCACTAGCTTTCCTTTCAGAGATATTCAGTTTCTGAGTCAGCATCACCTTCTTCCTCACCCTGACCCACACTAGGTTAAATAACTCAGTCCTGGAACAAATATTCATCGACTACAAGGACCTGTACCAGATGCTGAACACAATAGCACCTGCCCACCTGGAGCTTAGTGAATGAAAGTGCTAAACAAATACAGAGTCATGCTTTGTGATTTAACAGTAGGAAGGAATAATAGGGTGCAAAGAGAGAGAAAAACAGAAAAAGGTGACCCAGTTAGATTGGGGAAGATGGAAGGCCTCTTGGAAGAAGTGACAATGAATTTTTAAAAACTCAGTGATAAAAGAAAGAGGCCAGGTGAAGCGTGTTGGGAGAGCGATGAGTGGATACTGGGTTAGGGTCCTGAATGGGAAAGGAACAGACAAGTTCAAATACTAGAAATGAAACGAGACAAAGGAATGGCAGGGGCTTCATCCTGGAGCTACAAATTTCACACCAGACGGCACAGTTCCCTGACAGCTTGCAACTGGCAGGCACATCTGCTCATGATAGAACAGAGAAAGGGATCCTGAGATGAAAGTGTCAGGCATGTCTGAGCATGGAACACTGTGGTTCAGCCAATTGCACTTGTCAACCAGGACTAAACTCCCTGCTTTCTGGTGGAGACCATGATCCGCCTACGGCAGTTCACCAGGCTGGGAATTAAACTGAACTGTCAGGCAACATGAGGAAAAGCCAGGTACCAGGACAGAAGAGTGCAATCAGCAATAAGATCGGCTCATAAAACCAGTGTGTAATCATTGTGCACCAACTGGAGGCGCAGACCAGAATAAGAGAGGCGGTAAGAAGGGAAGAGGCATATGGTGGAGCAGGTTCTTAATCTAGTCATGGAAGCCACTGCTATACAGGTCAAGAGGCTGGGCAGGGGAAGATGTTCTCTATACTGGGGAAATCTAGAATTAGTAGCCAAGGAATAAACAATGAGCTGGGCTTCCCAGGTGGTGCAGTGGTAAAGAAGCTACCTGACAGTGCAGGAGATGCAGGAGTCATGGGTTCAATCCCTGGGTTAGGAAGATCCCCTGGAGAAGGGAATGATAACCCACTCCTGTATTCTTGTCTGGAAAATTCCATGGATGGAGGAGCCTGGAGGGCTACAGTCCACGCGGTCCCAAAGTGTCGGACACAACTGACCACATACATACATGCATAAGGACTGAGTTTGTTACAGTTTCTCCAAGAAAACGCCTCCCTCTCTGTCACTCCAGCAGTTTCAGAGAAATGGATACAGGGGCACATCAGGATCAGTCCATCAACCTCATTACCAGTAAAGCTGGATCAGAAACCGTGGCTGGTACCTAAGGTCACAGCCAGGCGTCTGACTTCTCCACACCCATCACAAACTGCAGGTTTCACCCCAAGGCAGAGGCACAGCCTGCACTTTTCAGTTATCCCAAGTGGCAAAGAACAAACCTAGCTAATAGCAGACTGGGCTGGCAGCAAGAAAACCCAGGGGGCCTGAGCCACACGAAGTCAGTGACTCTCCTCCCAGCCCCAATTAGGCAGCCAAATAAGCCCCCCTTTCCTCTGGGAGGGGCCTGGAAGGAAGGCTGAAAGTTCCCTCCTCTCCCAGTATTTCCAGCAGGACAGATGTTTCTGTTTTATGGCTCTCAGTAGATATGCTTGGAAAAGGAAGAAAATTATTCTCCTTGTCTTATACAGCATTTACTGTCAGATTGTACATTGTGATATTTAGAGGAAAAAATTCAATGAGTTAGCAGTAGGCCTAAAGTTCATTTGGTCCAGGGGTCTTCAATTTTTTTTTTTTAATTTCAGTTGCTGAATGCTTTTTTCAAATATAAAACACAAAAAAATAGAGCTACTTTGGCTGAAAAGTAAGAGGTGTGGAAAGCGCAGGCTGAACCCATGAGGACATTCCATCCCTCCTCAGCAGCCACTCCAATATAACTCAGAGGAACTCTAGGGCTTCATACTATAGTTTCTAAACCTCTGAAATGGTCTACTGTGTGGGAAATGCTAACGAGAGAAGTTATGTGGCTGCCCAAAATTGTGCAGTTGAGTCAATGGTGGCAATGGAGCTACCAGAATCCACCATGGCATCCTTCATCACGAAAAGGGCTTGAAAACAACACAGAGACGTTCGACTCACTTGAAAGGTATCTTTCTGAGTTCTGGTCTCACTTCTTGTTCTACTACCACGCACCCCATCTAGTAATGCCCACTGGTCTTAGCAGAAGCTGTACTTAGCAGAGGGTTCACAATGAATGCTGCCATTGCTGCTGACAGAGATCCTTACCAAAGGGTAAATAATTATCAACAGGATGATTCAACGGGAGGAAAAAGCATAAACGGAGCTTCCGAGGTGACCTCCAGCACTATAGTTTGAATGTGTCTTTCTGTCTGTCTCTCCTTTCCAGAAGGGAGCTTTCAACAAAGCAAACAGATATTTGTCACAATAGAGAGCTGCTGGTCCCCACTATAACCCTGGACTTCCATGAGAAAGGGGTGGTGTGGGGGTATTTCTAATTCAGTTTCTAATAAAAACTGTGTGGCTAATGAAGATAGAATTAGGTTGAATCATAAAATAAAATGAAATGAAAACACTGAATCATATGTTTTTATAAATCATAAATGGCTAAACATTGGCTCTTTTATATATTTCAAACTCTATTTCACTGGACTGATCCCCAACCAGCTTGGACCTTCCAGTATTCCAGGTAGTGGCCTCTGGTCCATGTTCATCCCTGATTCTATCAGCACTTCTTAACTGAGGGCCAGGACCAGAAACAACAGTGTGGCCTTTGATGTTAAGTTGCGAGTGTTTCACCAAGGACAACTGTGTGTGTCAGAGGCATTATCTCATGCCCTCCTGCTCCCCAGCAATGGTTCCTGTTCATTCTCCTCCTTCCCCCAGCCATCAGTTCATACCCACTCAGCTACATTATACAGAGACCACCAACTAATTTCATACTGACCACTAAATGCTTACAATACAGAACAACTTTCACTACTGTCAGAGGTCACAGGAAAGCCAGAGTTGATATCTCTGGATTTGATCACTTACCCTTCTCAAGAACATTATCTAAAGTATGTAAAAACATGTCTATTTCTATTATCCGCCCTTAATTATATCCAGGATATAATCCCTGCAAAGTACCTGCACAGTTTAAAAAGCCACTCGGTGAGCATCAAGGGAAATCATATCATCACATGTTGGCAAGCCAGAATATCACTATTACTAAACTTACTTTACAAAACAAAGTGGGAGTGAAATCTAGGGGAAGGAAAATTTGAACATCAAACAGAATTGATGGGCTTATCATTGTTGCACTACATTACAGGGTGACCTCTGCAGACTAGAAATTGGGTTACATCAACAAACCTTTCACTTTAAAGTGTGAGATGAAAGAGGGCCTCCCCTCACATTTTGCAGTATTATTGGCTCAGGTTTAAAGAAAGTATGCAGCCAGGTACCCAGGTCACATTTCAATTTGTGATATTGACATGGATGTGAAAATCCAAGCCTTTGAAACTGAGCCTTTCATATGTCTAACAAAAACCTGAAATGCACTCTGCTGCAAAGACCTGAAGGAGGGAGAAAGTAAGATGATAAAGCGGAAATCTTTACACATAAAACTTTTCTAAATTCTCCTGCCATGGGCCGTATCAAGTCTGCTAATGTGGAGCTTAGTTCGGATAATTGACATTGGTTTGTTTGGTTTTCCTCGATATCAAGGCTTACCTGCCTTGTAAAGATTCCAAGAAGTCAGTGATGTGTTGCCAAAGTAAGGAAACTTACTTAACAGCAACAGCCCTCCTTAAGATCAGTTCAGTGAGAGTCCCCAGGTGCCACCCCATACAACAGTACCATCTTGTCATTTACATTTTTAGCTAACCTGGTTTCTCCATTGCCTCAAACACCCAAGCAAGCAGTGAAGGGCTCGTATATTAGATGTGAGCTTCACTAACCCTCTGCCAATGATTTCTGTAATTTTTTCTACAATATTCCAAAAGGAAAACATCTTTGCCTTGTACTTAAAACTTTTTAGTAGTATTCTATTTTTTAACCTAGAGGCTAACAGATATCAAGCTATATAGCTCATACTAAGGGTCTAATCAATAGGTAGATATATAGGAAACAGAGGAACTACGAACAGAGAATATCTTAACTTCCTACAAATCATTTTAAACAAGATCTTAAATTCTGCCCAGTCGTGACCTTCAGATTAAGGTATAGGAAGGGTTAAGAATTATATCACAAAAAACATTTGAACTCCTCGTAAATGGGGATGAAAGGCGATAGGCTAATACATGATGATGCAAAACAACAGTGAAACCCAAAAATGCCTGAATATGTTTAAAACCTTGAAAACATCTCCGGCCCCAGGTCTTTCCTTGGCTTCCGGCCAGGCCCTGGTCCCCTTTACCAGGAACAGAATTCCAGGTCGCATTACTCTTCCTACTTCTTCATAGTCTGCTTCATTTGGCAAAGGACCGAAACCTAACCACAACAGTTAAAAATAAAGGCTTACATTCTACTATAAAATATACAAATCATGAAATGTATACAACTAACAAAAACAGTCTCAGTAACTACTTGATGAGAGGAATTTTGTGTGGGTTTTTTTTTTTTTTTTTTAGTTCAGCATTCCAGTAATGTGAAACCACTGTTTAAGGTAGAAAATCATTTTTCAATCTCAGGAAACATCGTTACTAGCTGCCAAAAGTCGATCCATATAATAAGGACTATTTGCTAATGCTGAACACCTGCATTTTTATACCTAGCCTCTCAGGACAGCTGTAGCTGAGTCTTCGGGTCTACTGATACAGCAGCCAAGCAAAAACACAAATCTGTAGATAAGAATGCTTGCTGAATTAACCATGTATGCATCTCCACTAAGTCTGGTATATTTATCGGTGAACTCTGATAGTCATTAAATACAATAAAGAACATACAAAATACGTCCGGGATAAGGATCCCAGCTGCTAGAAGCTTACATTTTGAGGTGGTAGGATACACAAATCAAAACATACTAAAGGTATAAACATATATCATGCTTATGGAAGCCATGTGTAAATATTTATTTCACTTCCCATGGTTAGCTTTAGCTCTTTTGGTCTCACTGTTTGATTTTCTGACTTACTAGGTTTAATGGAAAAAGACATCCACCGGAAGTTGGAAGGAAGGGTTCATTAAGAAGGTCCAAGCATTGCTTTAAATTCTCCTGAATTGAAGTCTTTTTAGCAAGCATCTTAAGGAGAGTTTATACATTCTCACATACTTGTTTAAACACAGTATTGAATCGTTATAGCTTTTTCACTGCAGTGGTCCCTTATAACCAATCAAGCAAGAATCAGAGAAAGAGGATTTTCATATTATTATTACAAATAATAAAAATACCTACTAAGTGCCAGAAATGGAATAAAGTCCTTTATAAGCATTGTCTTTAATTCTTACAGCATCTATATCGGGCAACTTCTTTTGTCAACAGTTAGCACTGACATTTTGCCAGGTATTGCACTGGAGATGGTGTAGTTAGGAGACTAGATGTGGTCGTGCCCTCACAGTGTACAATCTAGTCAGGAAGACACATATAAAAAGAGTATGAGAAATGGAATATTTCTTGCCATATCAGTAAATAAAGAAAGTTATAGTCATCAGCAATTGCAGGCACCACTAATGGTGAGCTGGTGAGCCCTGAGGGCACTCAGGAAGGAAAGAATACCTGCCATCTAGCAGCCACCAGACTGTAGCCACCTGCTATGGTGAGCCTTAAGGAAATTTAGAATTTTAAAACACAGAATTCTGGCCCCAGATAATGGAGGTTCATATCAAATAAGTGATTCCAGTGAGCACAGACTCCTGCATCTTCCCACACATAGAAAAGAACTAAATTCCTTAACTTGGGATATATGGTTTTCTTTAATTAACAGTATTTTGATGTTCAGACTACCTGCCATTTGTTGCAAAATTTCCCTCTCCTCACCTCCTCAGAGCAGTTTTCTCAGGGTTACTTGAGACATTGTGTCCTGTGTTTGAAGTACTAAAAATTTCTGCCAAATAAGAGATAACTCTCAACCTTAAGGTTGCAAATATTTTTTAAGTTGATAAGTATTATCAAGTGAAACGGGCTATTACTGAGCAACTGAGTATGCTAGGAAATGCAAGCTAGACTCAGACAAATAGTACAAATTCTGAAGATGGCATCAGAAGATGCAGAAAAAATAGTTTCTGAGTAAGTCACATTCATCCCCAAAACTTTAAGTCAGCCCACTGTTCACTCAATTCAATCTTCATATCTTGATATTTATTTTTTTTAATATTTTTTAAAATTTATTTTTGGCTTATTCTCTAGTAGTGGCAATTGAGGGCTATTCTCTAGTCGTGGTGCGCATGTCCTATCTTTATCTTGAAAGCAAGTCATTACTCCCTTTTCCTTCACTCAACTTTAACATGTTTATCTCCATCACTGTTCTCCAATGTTCTTTTACACCCCAGGCACTGCATCCCTACTCCATCCTCTTCCTAATGTGTGCCCCATTTCCCCTTCTCCCTTACTGATCTCTAGAAGACCTTTGCACAGTAGGATTGAACAACTCCTCAAGGCAGAAAGGTTAAATTCACATAATTCTCTGACACTAGGTCCTTTTCTCACTTGAAGCAGAAAAGAACTGCTTTTCTGGAAGCAGTCAAATGAAGCTTTCATCACATTGGGACGTGTATGTGCTCATGTATTTTGGTCTTGAGGTTTTTCAAAAGCAGGCACCAGCAAAGTGCCAAAATTAACGCAAAGTGCCAAATTAACCAGAATTTTCTGATACACACATGATGGATGATCAAATAAGAGTGATTCAGTCATAGCTTCTCTTACTCTCTTCCATTAAGAGGTATTTCAGAATCCAACTGTGAGTCATATTGCTCAAGGGAAAACCTTGAATCTGCTTTAATTTTTTAAATAAATCACTCTACAGTTTCATTTAACTTGTTGTTGTTCAATCACTAAGTTCTGTCCAACTCTTTGCAATGTCATGGACTGAGCATGCCAACCTTTCCTGTCCTTCATTATCTCCCAGAGTTTGCTCAAATTTATGTTCATTGAGTTGGTGATGCTATCTAACCATCTCAACTTCTGTCACCCTCTTCTCCTTTTGCCGTCAATCTTTCCCAGCATTGGGGTCCTTTCCAATGAGTCAGCTCTTTCCATCACATGGCCAAAGTACTAGAGCTTCAGCATCAGTCCTTCCAGTGAATATTCAGGGTGATTTCCTATAGGATTGGTCTCCTTGGTGTCCAAGACACTTGCAAGAGTGTTCTCCAGCAACACAATTCAAAAGCATCAGTTCTTCAGTGCTCAACCTTCTATGGTCCAACCCTCAAATTCTTACATGACTACTGGGAAAACCATAGCTTTGACTAGATGGATCTTTGTTGGCAAAGTGATGTCTCTGCTTTTTTAATGCCATCTAGGTTTGTCAGAGCTTTCCTTCCAAGGAGCAAGCATCTTTTAACTTTGTGGCTCCAGTCATCACCCATAGTGATTTTGGAGCTTAAGAAAATAAAATAAAATCTTATCACTGCTTCTACTTTTTCCCCTTCCATTTGCCATGAAGTGATGGGACTGGATGCCATGATCTTGGTTTTTTTAATGTTTTTTTAATGTTAATTTTTAAGTCAACTTTTTCACTTTCCTCTTTTACCCTCATTGAAAGGCTCTTTATTTTCTCTTTGCTTTCTGCCATTAGAGTAGTATCATCTGAGGTTGTTGATATTTCTCCCAGAAGTCTTGATTCCAGCTTGTGATTCATCCAGCATGGCATTTCACATGATGTACACTGCATATAAATTAAACAAACAGGGTGACAATACACAGGGTCATACTTCTTTTCCTATTTTCAACCAATTAGTTGTTCCATGTACAGTTTTAAGTGTTGCTTCTTGACTCCCATACAAGTTTCTCAGGAGACAGGTAAGATGGTCTGGTATTATCATCTCTTTACGAACAATTCACAGTTGTAATCTATAGAGTCAAAGGCTTCCATGTAGTCAATAAAGCAGAAGTAGATGTTTTTCTGGAATTCCTTTGATTTCTCTACGATCAGAGAAGGATGGCGATTTGATCTCTGGTTCCTCTGCCTTTTCTAAACTCAGCTTATATATCTGTAAGTTCTCAGTTCACATACTGCTGAAGTCTAGCTTGAAGGATTTTGAGCATTACTTTACTAGCATATGAAATGAGCACAACTGTCTGGAAGTTTGAACATTCTTTGGCACTGCCTTCTTTGGGATTAAAATGAAAACTTTTTCCAGTTCTGTGGCCATTGCTGAGTTTTCCAAATTTGTTGACATACTGGGCAGCACTTTCGCAGCATCATCTTTTAGGATTTGAAATAGTTCAGCTGGAATTCCATCACCTCCACTAGCTTTGTTTGTAGTAATACTTCCTAAGGCCCACTTGAATTCACACTTCAGAATGCCTGGCTCTAGGTGAATGACCACACCATTGTGGTTATCTGGGTCATTAAGATCTTTTACGTATAGTTCTCCTCTGTATTCTTGCCACCTCTTCTTAATGTTGTCTGCCTCTGTTAGATCCTTACCGTTTCTGTCCCTTATCGTGCCGATCCCTGCATGAAATGTTTCCTTGATATCTCAGTTTTCTGGAAGAGATCTTTACTCTTTCCCATTTTATTGTTTTCCTCCTCTTATTTTCATGCTTCATTAAAAAAGGCCTTCTTATCTCTCCTTGCTATTCTCTGGAACTCTGAATTCACTTGGGTATATCTTTCCCTTTCCCTCTTGCTTTTAGCTTCTCTTCTTTCCTCAGCTATTTGCAAAGCCTCCTCAGACAACCACTTTGCCTTCTTGCATTTCTTTTTCTTTGGGATTGTTTTGGTCATTGCCTCCTATGCAACGTTATGAAACTTTGCCCATGGTTTTTCAGGCACTCTGTCTACCAGATCGAAACCCTTGAATCTATTTGTCACCTCCAATGTATAATCATAAGGGATTTGATTTAGGTCATATATAAATGGCCTAGTGGTTTACCCTACTATCTTCAATTTAAGTCTGATTTTTGCAATAAGGAATTGATGGGCTAGGCCACAGTCATCTCCAGGTCCTGTTTTTGCTGTATAGAACTTCTCCTTGGAAGAGCAGAAGGCAATTACTAATATCTCCAGAAAGAATGAAGCAGCTGGACCAAAGTGGAAACAATGCTCAGTTGTGGATATGTCCGGTAGTGAAAGTAAAGTCCAATGCTGTAAAGAAAAACATTGCATAGGAATCTGGAATGTCAGGTCCATGTGATGGCAAGAATGAACATTGGCATCTTAGCAATCAGTGAACGAAAATGGCTGGGAATGGGTGAATTTAATTCAGATGACTATATTATCGACTACTGTGGGCAAGAATCCCTTGGAAGAAATGGAGTAGCCCTCATACTCAACAAAAGAGTCCAATATGCAGTACTTGGGTGCAGTCTCAAAAACGACAGAATGTTCTCAGTCCGTTTTCAAGGCAAACCATTCAACATCACAGTAAAGTCTATGGCCCAACCACTGATGCTGAAGAAGCTGAAGTTGACCAATTCTAGAAGACCTTCTAGAAATTACACCAAAAAAAGGCATCCTTGTCATCATAGGGGATTGGAATGCAAACAAGGAAGTCAAGAGATACTTGGAGTAACAGGTAGGTTTGGCCTTGGAGTACAAAATGAAGCAGGGAAAAGACTAACAGAGTTTTGTTAAGAGAACACATTAGTCATAGCAAACATCCTCTTTCAGCAATACAAGAGATGACTCAACACATGGACATCACCAGATGACCAATACCAAAAGTAGGTTGATTATATTCTTTACTTAACTAGTAGTTAACAATTATCTATGCTTATAAACCACCTTACATCTAAGGCATCGTGTTTACAAACCTGCTATGAAAAATTACTGCAAGATGTTTGAAGACAAGGGCTACTTACCTTGCCTTCTAAAGGCAACTGACTCTTATTTTTAATGAAATTTACTGTTTGATAGAGGTAAATTACTGAAATAGGGACCCACTTGAGCTTTTGCTGTGGCACATTATCTGAAAGTATGAGTAGGTTTGATAATATGTAATGCATATGTGCAAGTATTTACTCCACATCATTTTCTGAAAAATTCAAGCAGCATCAGCACAGGTAACAATAATGCTATCAAATACTTCTAAACATTCCCAAAAAGTCAGAAGGAGAAACACCATGATACTAAGCCCCAGGTAGGAAGTATCTTTCATGCTGTTAGCAAAAAAAAAAAAGAATCAGGNAAAAAAAAAAAAAAAAGAATCAGGCAGCAGGGAGGTTACTACTGTTGTAAAACTAAGAAATCACAGAGGTAAATGGATTAGAACATTTGTTGGGGTCCTCAAATAGTGGCAAAACAGGAAGAAACCAAGCTCTGGCATTCCTAATAAAGGACCATCACACTGAAATGGGGACAATCACTTTTCTAAGGTTAGTGAGCCACAGGCTACAGTGGTTTACTAACTAAGGTCTGACATTAAAGAATTAACAACAAATATACCAGAATTTCTGTTTCTGGGAATGGCCCAGAGTCTGGAGCCACATAAACTTATCCCAGGGCTGAGTATCCCCCATTCACTATGAAACACTTATTTCTCTATTACTTTTCAGAGATGCTGGTTTCAATGGCTCAGCCACACTTTTTGATACCAGATACTAAATTCAAACATTTCACTGAGGGTGCCAGATGTGACAAGACTATAAAGGTTCTGGGGCTGCTGCTCACTAGGTGGTCAGTCTTAACACAGTTCTCACTGAGTCCCAGTGCAACTGTGTGAGTCATGGAGGCTATTTGGCTTCTCCTGCTCTTGATGAATAGAAAGAGGAAACTAGGTTTAGAAGTTAAAAATATCCATTATAACTTCCCTTTTAGTGACTTTTCTCTGGAGTGAAACAAAATTTCATTCATCAAACATAAATGGAAAATGTGTCCTTCATCAGGCATCCTTACATGAAATAAGTAGCTCCCCTGTTGGGTTGCTCACAAAATAAAATTGGGAATAGCTTATTTCAAACTTTGCTGGATCTTATAGGCCAGTGCTAACAAGTCAGCACTCCTTTCATTATCAATATCTGCCTTTGTGAAATCCCTGCCAGGACAAGGAGGAGTTAGAAGTACACATCCTTCATGAATACTTTGGAGGCATGCATGTAGCCATAAAATATGGATATTTAGAATATATTAGGACCAAAAGTCAGGCACTGATTAATTAGAATGAGTGCAGACTATTATTACTGTGGTGGTAAAATATATATAATGTAAGATTGACCCTTTTAACCATTTTAAGTGTACAATTCAGTGGCATTAAGTACAGTCACAGTTTTGTGTAACCATCACTATTATCAATTCCAGAACTTTTTCAGCACCTCCCAAAGAAACTCTGTAGCCATTAAACAAGAACTCCTCTTTCTCCCCGACCCCAACCCCTAGTAATCTCTACTTTATTTTATGCCTCTATGAATTCACCTACTCTATTTACTTCATATAAGGACTATAGGGTTTTAATATCTGTAATTATTGCATACTCCTACTCATCAAAAGGTGAGTCTAATTTCTCTTCTCTTGAATATGAGTCTGTCTTAGTGACTCACTTACAAATAATAGAATGAGTTTAAAATGGCCTTGAGAAAACCACAATTCAAAAAGATACAAGCACCCAACTGTTCACAGCAGCACTATGCACAAGATCCAGGACATAGACACAAAAGTCCAATGACAGAGGAATGGATAAAGAAGATGCGGTACATGTATACAACTGAATGCTACTCAGCCATTAAAAAGGAACAAAACTGGGTCATTTGTAGAGACCTGGATGGATCTAGAGACTGTTGTACAGACTCAAGTCCGAAAGAGAAAAACAAATAATGCATATTAACATATATAGGTGGAATCTGAAGAAGGAAGAAAGGGGAAGTGGGATGAACTGGGATATTGGGACTGACATATACACACTACCAGTATTAAGTATAAAATGGGAAAATGGCATTGAAACATGTAAAAAAAATAAATTAATTAATTAATTTAAAAAAAATAAATAAAAATAAAATAGATGGGCTTCCCTGGAGGCTCAGATGGTAAAGAACCTCCCTGCAGTGCTGGAGACACAGGTTTGATCCCTGGGTCAGGAAGCTTCCTGGAGAAGGGAATGGCTACCCTCTCCAATATTCTTGGCTGGAGAATCCCATGAACAAAGGGGCCTGGTGGGCTACAGTCCATGGGGTTGCAAACAGTCAGACATGACTGAGTAACTAAGTACACACAGACACACACACAAAACAGATAACTAATGAGAACCTACTATACAGCACAGGGAATGCTACTCAGTGCTGTGGTGGTAAAGATGGGAAGGAAATCCAAAGACGAGGGGATATATGTATATGTATAACTGATTCACTTCGCTGTACAATAGAAACTAATGCAACATTGAAAAGCAACTATACCCCAATATAAATTAATTTTAAAAAGGTATCATTTTCCTGGCTGGAGCTGCAGATGACCTCAACATTTACACTGACAACAGACTCCATATAAACACTTGTATGCATGTCAGTTCATTGAGAGCAAACTTTAAAATGTTCAAAAACATTGAGCTGAGTCTGTTTTGGTGTAGGCCTGCCTTTCTGCAAAGAGGTCAGATTCTGCAAATCGGATGTATCATGTATAGAAAGCATTATTTTTAAAAAAGAGAGGTTCTTTTAATCCTTAATATTAAGATTAAAAATATTTGAAAGAAAAAGTAAAACAGATACTTTTCAAAAGAATGCAGATTTCAATTTTATTAAAATATGTCTTTACAGGAACTCAGAGACAAAGTTACTGAGTACCTTTTCCGAGTAATTCAAAGAATGTGTAAGACACTCATAATTCTTCCTCTAGCTAATTTTATAATATTTTTAATATAGTTGTTTTATAACATGTGAATAAAACTGTAAAAATCTGTCTCTCTCTGATTCCCTTTCTGTCTCTCTTTCATGGTTTTTGAAGATATTCTCCTAGAGATACTTTAAAAAATTCCCTTGACTGAAGAAAACTCCCATGACAGTGCAGTC
>SJYQ01001162.1:2233328-2280680 GCA_006410935.1 Redunca redunca
TTAAATTCCAAGAGAACTCATAAAATAATCATTGTTGTTAAGTATTTTTAAGTGAGAGATTCTAAACCTCTTTTATAAAGAGGCAAAGAAACAAGTTGTTTTTTTCAAAAATTTGTGTGTGACATAAGCACTAAATGTTTTTTGAATTAATATGATTTTACAGAACCTGTGTGCAAGAACCTATATAACTTAAGATTCTTCTTCTTGCTTAGGCAGAGAAGGGTAAGAAAGTCAGAAGAAAGGAATTGGTGGCATGGCTCCACATTTCTTTTTCATATCTGCCTAGTTTCTTTCATGCTGAGGGAGGAAGACTAGGAAGTGAAAAGTGAACTGCAAAGGACGAATGATTGAACAGCAACACCAGTGGCAATCACAGAACACTTAACAGAGCCCTCAGATGTAGAAGGTTCAGCAGAGAAAGTTTGGCACCTACTCACTGGGAGCTTTATGCCATCTCCCTGCACCCCAAGAAAAAAGGACATAATTCTTCTCTAGCAAAAGGTAAGCAAAGGAGTGTATCAGTGCTTCACTAACAGACATTTTTCTAAAGAAGACATTCAAATGGCCAAGAAGTACATGAAAACGAATTCAGCATCGCTAATCACTGCTGCTGCTGCTGCTGCTGCTAAGTCGCTTCAGTCGTGTCCGAGTCTGTGCGACCCCATAGACGGCAGCTCACCAGGCTCCCCCGTCCCTGGGATTCTCCAGGCAAGAACACTGGAGTGGGTTGCCATTTCCTTCTCCAAGAAAGTGAAGTCGCTCAGTCGTGTCCGACTCTTAGTGACCCCAGGGACTGCAGCCCACCAGGATTCTCCATCCATGGGATTTTCCAGGCAAGAGTACTGGAGTGGGGTGCCATTGCCTTGTCCATCGCTAATCACTGGGGAGATGTAAATCAACCACAATGAGATATCACCCCACACCAGTCAGAATGGCCACGATCAGAAAAAGCAAACAAAAACTAAAGAGAAAAACAAATGCTGGCAAAAATGTGGAGAAAAGAGAACCCTTGTACACTGCTAGTGGGAATGTAAACTGGTACAGCCACTATCGAAAACAGTATGGAGTTTCCACAGAAAATTAAAACTATAACTACCATATCATCTGGCAATTCCACTTTGGGTGTATATCCAAAAGTAACAAAATCACTATCCCAAAGATATCTGCACCTCCACATTCATTGCAGTATTATTTACAACAGCCAAGATATGGGAACAACCTGAGTCCACCAATGAAACAATGAATAAAGAAACTGTGAATACTATCCATTCACGAAAAGTAAGAAGTTCTACCATTTGTCACAATATAGATGGACCTTGAGAACATTATGCTAAGTGAAATAAATCAGACAGAGAAAGACAAACACTGTGTGATCCCACTTATATGTGAAATTTAAAAAACAAAAGAGATCAGAGTTGTGGTTGTCATAAGTGGAAGGTGGTAGATGGGGGAATAGGGGTGAACGTGGCCAAAGGTACAAATGTCCATTGAAAAGAGTATATATTTGAATGTTGCTAAGATCTTGGTCTTCCCTGGTGGCTCAGATGGTAAAGAATCCACCTGAAATGTGGGAGACCTGGTTTCGATAGCTGGGTTGGGAGGATCCCATGGAGGAGGGCATGGCAACCCACTCCAGTATTCTTGCCTGGTGAATCCCCATGGACAGAGAAGCCTGGTGGGCTACAGTCTATGGGGTCACAGAGAGTCTGACATGACTGAGTGACTAAGCATAGCACAAGATCTTAATTGTTCTTATCACAAAGAAAAAATTATATTTATGTGAGGTGATGGATGTTAACTAAACTTGTGGCAATCATTTCACTATATAAACTGGTAAAAGCTCAAGAAAAAAAAGTTCAAATCCATGTAGCAATAAGGCAGACCTCTACTTTCCTAGAAAAAAAAGAGAGAGCCCTGTCCATGAGCAAGGGGATCTCAACTCACTAGTCACACTCCATCCAGGGCTTTGAGATGGGACAGGACTTGGGTCTTAAGAAATGACAAAGAACTATAGGAAGCATCTCATCCGAGAAATCCACGGTATTACCTTCCTGATTACAAAAAGAAAAAAAACCGAATCACTTCATCCTTCACACAGTTACCCAGATCCAATTCAGGCCATGGATCCTATCACAAAAAGGGCTCTTTTGCCAACAGGTAGGTCAACTGCTGATCTGGTTCTTTGATGAGTAAAAACAACCTCTTGAATGTTCAATCTGTAAAATTAAATCTCAACAGCTGGTGACGAGGACAAATGTCCCATGGTAATCTGAACTTTCTTCCAGAATGCAAATTATGTTCAAAATCCATAACATGCATAAACAGACAAAGTTAGGAAGAAAAGGTGTTATTAAATATAAATCAGGAGTGCCTGTTGAAGGCTATATGGTTTCTTGTTACATAGAAATAGTGCTGAGAGAAACAGAATCAACCAGAGAAAAGCTACACAATATACCTATGTTCCCATACAGTGCTCATGATAGCAAATACTGTTTCCTGTTTTCATGCTGTGGTTCTTTTCTACCATCCTGGACTGTGGGATTATGAAGACCAGAGGCAGTGGAGTGAAATAAAACAACTCTGGACTTTGCAGTCAGACGGATTTGGGTATAAATGTCAAGTTAACCACTTCCTAGATAACCTAGGTCAAATTACACAACCACTCTGAACCTCAGTTTTCTAATCTATAAAAGAGAGATATTAATGACTGTCTCATAGGTATTTCAAAAGAAACAAATGAGATTTTTCCCTCTCTGACACACATACCCACATGCACCCACATATCCACACACACACCCCCCAAACAGTTAATCAACTCCCATTCTCTTAGGTCAGAATCTTGTGTGTACTGTATTATGTAAATTGTTAAATATTTTTTACATATTTACCTTCTCAACTAAACTGAGGGTTCTTTGGGAACAGAGCATATACCTCATTATCTTTCTGTCATGAGGTTTCAGAAAAGTTTTAGCATAGAGTAGGCAGTCAAAAATAAAATTTGTTTTTGACTTTGATTTTCTTACATTCCCTGTGTTCATGTCAAAAGAGCCCTCTCCTCCATTTAAGATAGGAAATGAGAACAAGAAAAAGACATCACCTAAGCCCCAACATTACAGTTGGGCACATGCAAGATCATTTCACCACAAATGATGTTACAATAAGAGATATGCTATTTCTAGTTTCTACTTATCCTTGTTTTGTGGTTACGCCTTCCTTCCTAAGAAATAGCATCTTGGTTCTCAAATACTGAGTGAGCCACTGTGAAGAGAGAATAAGTGTTCTATCATGTGAATTGAAGAAACAAGAGACACAAGAAAAAATTCTTCTCCCCCATTTCCTGAGATCCAGCATGGAGCAAGACAAGGGGTTTCCTTCTTCAGCATGACCTGACACATAGCTGGCATCAGAGAACTCCAGGTTTGGGCTAAGGCCACTGGAGGAGCAAAGGGGAAGAACAGGTGAAGTGAAGGGGTGCAGGCAGAGCAGTTTTCCTTACAGCAGAGAGAAGGGGTAGAAGTAGTACTAGGAAGTAGGACTGAACTAACTGAGGGGGAGGTAAGGGCCAATCTGTGCCTAAGTGTAGGTTTAAATGGAGAACCGGAAGCCAGAAGTCAGAGGGCTATAGGAAGGCTACCCCTGACATCTGTCTCCTGTGAAGTGCTGGGATTTTATTTCCCTCACTGAAATGGGCCTCAAAAATTTAGAGATGGTTTTTCTCAAACTCTGTGGCTTCTCATTCTAACTCTGCAGTTCACAAAATGGAGCTCCACTTATGGATTGACATCTTTTAAAGGGTCATGAATATTTTCCTCTTGATATTTTGCATGTAATGTCAATTTATATTTGCATAAAATTTATAATCCAGATTCACAAGATTGATATCTCATGACATGTACATAATCTGATAGATGAGGCAGTCTTTAACTCTATTCACCAATGCTAAACAATTTCCAGTTTATTTTCAAATAAAGTTGATTCCCCACTCAGTTTACTACAGACTATGTGACTGTGGACAACACAGTCAAGGTCAAGGTCAGTGACAACCTTCTCAAGGTCCTTCAAAACTTACCCCCTTCTCCTGCCACACTCCCATCCCCTAGTCCAGCAACACACGATTCCTGGAGGTCCCCCAAATCATATTCATAGCTGTAGTTTCAGAATCCTTATACCTCTGGACAAATTGAGTCTACCTACAAGGCTATCCTCAAAGGTCTTCCTCTGAGCACCCTAAGAACCCTCAGGAAGGCAAGAACAGAGAATCTTCTCTCTGCCTTGGTTTCTCACTTACCCTCTATAGGAGGGACTCTCTGATTACAAATGATTGGGTGAAGTATTTCAATGTCACATGTCCTGAAGTGTGGCCCACAGGTTCTTTCTTTCTGGATAAATACATCATTCACTGATTTAAACCACATAAACTATGCTCAGTAAGCATTAGGTTGTACTTGACTGGACTCACACAGAGATAAAGAAGACCTAACTCCTGATCTTACTGAGATCATCATTTAGCTGGAGAAAACAGAGGAGCAAATGGGGCAAGTACTATGGTAGAGAAAAGCCAAGGGTGCTGAGAAATGACATGGGAGGAACAAGCCCCAAGCAGAGAGGTCAGGAGGAAAGGAGCAACTGGCTCTGGAGCAGTTTCTTCAGGGTGAGCCCCTGGGGCAGAAGGAGCACAGACAGAGAACACGTGCTCTGGGACCAGATGTTTTTCCATGAGAACATAGCACAGGTGGTAAAAGGAGCAAGATGAGGGTTTTCAGTTTTGTTCTGAAAAACTGGACTCCATTCCATGTGGAATTGGAGATTATCGGGGGTTGTTAGAACTGGAAAGACCTCTTAGGATGCTGTTGTTATAAAACGTGTGAGAAATGAGGAAAGCCCAAATGAAGCAGTGACAGTGAGGAAGAGAGGGTGGATTCAAGGAAACTGTTCTAAAAGTTCCCTCTGGGGATTTCCCTGGCAGTCCAGTAGTTAGGACTCAGTGCTTTCACTGACGTGGTTCTGGGTTCAATCCTTGGTTCCTGGTCAGGTAACTAAGATCATGTAAGCCACGCAGCCTGGCCAAAGAATAACAACAACAAATAAAAGTCATGATAGTTCTCTCTCTCTCTTCTTTTTTTTTTTTTGGATGCACAACATGTGGGATCCTAGTTCCCTGGCCAGGAATTGAACCTGTGCCTTACAGAAGAAGTACAGAACCTTAATCACTGGACTACCAGGGGAGTCTCCTCTCTATAAAACTTAATGACAGGTTGAACACGGGGACTAAGAGAGAGCCAAGTTAAGGATGACCTCTTTGTTTCTGACCTAAATGCTTTTACTATTGAGCTAGAGAAAGAAGGGTAGATACAGAGGATGAGAGAGAGAAAGATGATGAGTTTAGTTTGGGACATGATTGAGGTCTCGTGGAGCAACCAAGGAAGAATTTCCCGATGACACATGACTATACATATCTGGCATGTAGTAGGGACTACTGGACTGAAGACAAGAAGACTGGAAATGTTGGCATGTATGTGGCTGCTGAGTGTTGTTTAGAAGCAAAAGAAGGATATATAAAATAAGTAGGTAGTATACATTATGACTATGATGGAAATCTATTACAAGGTAATCAGAAGCAGGAATCCTAAACTTTGACTTGCCACCTTATTCCCAATGACTTGCCACCTTATTCCCAAGCTCTACTCTGTACCTTCAAACTCATATTATGAATTCCTCACGGAAAGGCAAGCTTAAGGATCAAGAACCAGGCTAACATGTATTTTTTCTCACTGTAACCCTCTACCACTGTGCCCTCACCAGTGTAGAAAGCCCTTGCGTGAGCAAGACTAGACCATTCATGCTCTAAAATCAGAGGCAGATGCAAAGGATCTACAACACATACAGAAAGCTAGTAGGCTGCTCAGGCCATTTGCCCTGTACTGAAACACAGGTCATCTGACCACTCTGGTATCAAGGAAAACTGTGTCAAAGGAAAGGCAGACTGAGGCCAACAAGAGGACAAAGCAAGGGGTTTTGCAATGGCCTAGAATAGAGACTGCTTAATCCAGACACCAAGGTATTCACAGGACTAAGGAATTTCCCCAGCAGTAATGGCTCCAAACCCATATTGTTCCCAGTTTCATGGGAGGAAGAGAGGGATTGACTCAGGATAATAATCAGGAGATAGATAGAGAGTGAGAGAATCCCCTGCACCTGGTTCTAATAAATGTCACTGCCCTTGATCCCACTTAATCATCCCTCTTCCTTGGGGATAAAGTTAGGAGTCAGAAGTTACTAAGACTTGCCAAGAGCTCCCATTGAACCCAAAAGGCCAAAAAAGGACCTTGATAAATATCTAAATTTTAGGGACAAAACAAAGAGGAACTTTTAAGGAGGTGACTGAAAAAGAAGGAAAGGTAAAAGAGAGAGCACATTTCTAGAAATGATGGAAGGGTAGAATTTAGAAAGGACAAGCAGTCAAGAGTGTAAAATGCAATTGTACATAACAATCGGGGGATCATAAGTGGCCTCAGTGATAATGGTTTTCAGTGGAGTAAAGGACCAGAACCTTTGACGGGGGCATATAGGAATGCACATGATTCTTACATATGCAAAATCTGCATGGGTTACAGCCTGAACTGAGAATTCCAATTTTGCATGACAGCTAGCCACCAGTCCTTGGAACTGGCTAATGGCCAAGTTATAACAGAATTCTCAGCTAAGTTAGAGGGTACCTCGATAACAGAGTCTTTGCTTAGTTAGTGCCCAGATGGCTCACTTGAGTTTCTGACCACCAGATGGTGAAGTATCACAAGAGTGTTCTAGTTTTTGATGAGCTGTGAACCTAGACATTCTCCTTTCCTGCTCACCATTTGGACAAATGTGGGTTAGTGTTTCTTTCAGAGCTGTAGATGAATAAACTTTTTTATCCTAAGTTTCCTTCTAAACAAAGATGAGAAGATAAAAGAAGGCTTTATGGGACATCAAACTCAACATATTCAAAACTGAACATACACACACATGCACCAGCAAAGAGATAGAAAGAGACAGAGAAAGAACAAATTACACCATCTGGTATTAGATAAAATAAAATGCCTACACTAAAGTTATACTAGTATTAATTTTGTTGGATGATTAGAGTCCTAGATTCAAGTTCCAGCTGTGCCACTGACCGGCTACAGATCTTGGGCAAGTCACTTAATCTCTCTTAGTTTTAGCTTCCTTTTTGGTGAAATGGGCTGATAATAATGACACCTAACTCACAGAATTGTAAGAATTCAGTATAAGAACACATACACATAGTATGACTCCTGGTGCAAAGTAAAGGCTCAATAAATGTTATCTACACTAATTGCTATGGGCTTCTCGGGTGGCTCAGTGGGCAAAGAAACCGTCTGCAATGCAGAAGATGCAGGTGTGATCCCTGGGTTGGGAAGATTCCCTGGAGGAGGGCATGGCACCCTACTCTAGTATTCTTGCCTGGAGAATCCCACGGACAGAGGAGCCTGGTGTGTTATAGGCCACAGGGTTGCAAAGAGTCAGGCACTACAGAAGTGACTGAGTATGCACACACTAATTATTATGGAACTTCAGAATCTGGCTGGGCCTCCAGTGGATCATTATGGACCTCCATACTAATTATAGGATATGTACTATTCAAGATCATTCGCATTCACAGAACACATATAACATAAACACCTATACATATGCATATACATATGTGCCTCCAAAAAGGCAGTCTCCACATTATAAAGAGCTTCAATCTAAAAATATATTGATAAGAATGTTCTTTGATCCTAGAAACGTTTTCCCCCTCACAGAAACACTGACTATAATAAAAATATTCACAGAATTCTAGGACCCAAATTAACTTTATAAATGATGATACATAGGAAAATTTAATACAGTGAAGTGAAGCTTCAGGGGAATGAGTGAATGCTGAGAATATACTGGTCCAAGGTCTATTCTAGCTCCCTCCTATTTAGCTAGAGACTGAAGAGTTGAAACTTATGAGGGGGAGGGGTAATCCAAGACACTCTTGTAATTAGGGTTCCAGGCAAGACTTAGTTCTTAGTTTCCACCAATAAGATGAACTTAACAGAAAAATTTTATTTTGAATACTGAGTTACATGGGGAGAGAAGCAGAATGCAGAGCATCCCACTTTCTATGTGGCTCCTGAATTTGGTTCTTCCTGGCTCAGTGTGCACTGTTGCTTTCCTGAGGGCTGAGGGCAGCAGCAGAAACAGCCATCTGGGAGCAATGGCTTCCTTTTTATTGGCTTCCTACAGAGGGATGGTGGCTTCTTTGACTGAGTACAGTAGATGGGCTCTGGAAGCTTGTGCCTAGGTCAACCTTTTAGTCAAGCTCTTCCAACAGTTTTGAAGCACCTAAACCTCTAAATAAAATCTGTATTTACAGATGTAGAATCTAGAGAAATGGTACAGATGAACCTGTTGCAGGGCAGGAATAGAGAGGCAGATGTAGAGAATGGACAGGTAGACATGGGAGGGTAGCGAATTGGGAGAAGGAAATTGACATATGTGCAGTGCCACATGTAAAACAGATAGCTAGTGGGAACCTGCTGTACACTGCAGGGAGCTCAGCTCAGTGCTCTGTGGTGACACAGGTGAGTGGGATGGGTAGCGGGAGGAGGTGGGAGAGAGGCCCAAGAGGGAGGGGATCTATGTATACATATAGCTGATTCACTTCATTGCACAGCAGAAACTGACACGTTATAAAGCAACTACAGCCCAATTTTTTTAAAAAGTTCTTCATCTGCTTAAACGAGATGTTTCTGTCTTCAGTGGAACCCTCCTTGAGCAAGAGAGATGAGCAACGCAAATACAGCTTTGGACTGGGGTTCAGGCACTATTCATGCAAATCAGATTTGCTGAGATCCCTGCATTAGAATTACCTGTGCTGATTCCCATTGCTGAACTGTCTTCACTTAAGAACCAATAGAAATCAAGGATATTTGCATAAAAAAACACACATGGGGTTAGGGTGAAGGAATGGAGGAGAAGGTGGAAGAACAGAGATATTCCAGAGATAGAAAAAGAGGTAGTTGTATGTACTGTGTGTTCGTTTCTCAGTCATGTCTGACTCTTTCCAGCCCCATGGACTGTAGCCTGCCAGGGTCCTCTGTCCATAGGATTTTCCTGGCAAGAATACTGGAGTGAGTTGCCATTTCCTCCTTCAGGGAATCTTCCCAACCCAAGAACTGAACACAGGTTTCCCACATTGCAAACATATTCTTGACTGTCTGAGCCACCAAGGAAGCTCACTTGTATGTATTGGTTGCCTGTAATGTAGCTATTTGAAAGATAGGTACTACCTGTAATGGAAATATTCAAGAAGCCACTTTGGAAAAGCCAAGGTTTTTGGATTCTACCCCAAATTAACTCAATCAGAACCTATGTGAGGTGACACCTAGGAACCTGGCAACAGTGATGAGGAGTGAGGTTTAAGAATTAATACCATATCACAAGCATGCTTAAACAGAGTCAGTATCAAAAATTTTTGCAATATTCACTTTCAGAAATAATTTAGAGTGAGAAAGCTCACTTTATCTCAGACACATATTTCCTTTTGGCTTAGAGTTACTGATATTAGGAGGAGTAGGACTTGATCTCAGGTGACATCTCCCCATTCAAGGTGACAGGAACCCTAGTGTGTGCTGGACAGCCTGAGAGCTGTGGATGTCTCACCTGATAGGAATCACTGACTTAAGGAAAAATTAAACAGCATCCCCTGATGTTTCAACCCTCTCTGCCTGATCAGTGGTTCTGAGCACCATGGTGATGTTTTGCATTTATGGTTATTGAGGAAAGATTTTTTCCAAGTCGTTGAATTGGTGCTAACCACCTAGCCTCACCGTGCTGAGCACTGGCTTTGAATTAGTCCATTTAAACAACAAAGCACAGTAAATGTGGATATATAATCACTCAATATAGTTAACACTGATAACGTAAAAATCCAAAATCTAAAAGTCAGCAAACTGCTATATTCAAATGAATACAAGCTACATGTTTTCCCTTTGTGGATGTTAGAACTGTGCTCAATCCTTCAAACATTTCAAGAGCTGACCTGCCACCAAACCCCACAGAGGACTTCACCACCTGGGGCTTGAAGGCACCTCCACTTTCTTGTCTATATGCTTTTCAGTCTTCATTAAAAGCACGAGCTGGATAACAGGCCTCTTCCTCTTGGCATTTAGACAGACCTCTGTTTTCATTTCCTTTTTTAAATATATAAATAAATATTTATCTCATTAAAGTACTCCCCAATTTTTTTCCAACTCGAAATGGGCCTTCCTAAGTATGATTTTTTTTAAATTTATTAGAGTATAGTTGATTTACAATGTTGTGTTAGTTTCAGGTGTATAATAAAGTGACTCAGTTATACATATACCTGAATCCACTCTTTTTGAGATTATTTTCCCCAGTAGGTCATTACAGAGTGTTGAGTAGAATTCCCTGTGCTATTCAGTAGGTCCAAGCAACAATACACCAAAAACTGGACAAGCTAGAAGAAGTGGACAAATTCTTAGAACGTTACAAAGTTCTAAGACTGAACCAGGAAGAAATAGAAAATATGAACAGATCAATCACAAGTACTGAAACTGAAGCTGTGATTTAAGAACTTCCAAAAAACAGAAGTCCAGGATTAGATGGTTTCACAGGTAAATTCTATGAAATACTTAGAGAAGAGCTAACACCTATCCTTCCTAAACTATTCCAAAAAAAATGCAGAGGAAGAAACAGTCTCAAGTTCATTATGCAAGGCTGCTATCACCCTGATACCAAAACCTCACAAAAATATCACAGAAAAAAGAAAATTATAAGCCAATATCACTGATGAACACAGACACAAAAATCCTCAAAATACTAGCAGACCAAATCCAACACATCAAAATATACCATGATCAAATGGGACTTATTCCATGGATGCAAAGATTCTTCAATATACATATATCAATCAATGTGATACACTACATTAACAAACTGAAGAATAAAAATCATATGATCATATATTTTCTTCTTATAAGAAAAATGTATGTTGAAAGCTAAGGGAAACTGGAAAAGTAGAATATACTCACCATATTACCTTCCTCCCACTTTCAGTGTTGAAACCATTTGCTATTTTGAACAAATACTAAGAAAATAGGCTGATGGGATAATTTCAACTAGTAATATAAAGGGAAAGAAACTGATATGTTTTGAGCTTTTTCTGAATGTCGTGCACTATGGTAGGGAATTGTACATTTCACACAGAACAGAATCTAAGGGAAGACCAACAACTTGCCAGGGACACACAAGATGTCAAATCACGATTAGGGCCATGCCTCTCTGGACCCTTTCCCCACAAACTTGCTGATTATTGTTTAAAGAAAAAAGAAAATAATGTTTACTTGGCACACTTCATTTAGAAATACAGATATCCAGGTCCATCCACATATATATAATGACTCAGTTTCATTCCTTTTTATGGCTAAGTAATATTCCACTGAATATATATACACCAACCTTCTTTATCCATTCCTCTGTTGATGGATATTTAGGTTGCTTTTATGTCCTGACTACTGTAAATAGTGCTACAATGAATATTGGGGTGCATGTATCTTTTTGAATTATGCACCCAGAGACTGTCATACAGAGTGAAGTAAGTCCACAAGAGAAAAATAAATGTTGTATATTAATGTATATATGTGGGACCTGGGAAGATGGTATAGATGATCTTATTTGCAAAGCAGAATTGGAGACACAGACACAGAAAATAAACATATGGACACCAGGGGGCAAAGGAGGGTGGGATGAATTGGGAGACTGGGCTTGACATATAACATTACTATGTATAAAATAAATAATTAATGAGAACCTACTATATTAGGTTTCCTACTGTATTAGGAAACTACTTGGTTTTCTGTGATGACTTAAATGGGAAGAAAATCCAAGAAAGAGGGAATATATATATAGATGATTAACTTTGCTGTATAGTAGAAACTAACACAACATTGTTAAGCAACTATACTCCAACAAAAATTAATTTTAAAAATACAAGAAAAAATAATACAGATGTCCAAATATACAATTAACATGACTTAAATTAGCTCTGTTCTTTTTTTTTTTAATTTACTTATTTTTCATTGGAGGATAATTGTTTTATAATATTGTATTGTTTCTGCCATACATCAACACGAATCAGCCATAGATATACATATGTTTCCTCCCTCTTAAACCTCCCTCTCCGGAGAAGGCAAGGGCAACCCACTCTAGTACTATTGCCTGGAAAATCCCATGGATGGAGGAGCCTGGTGGGCTGCAGTCCATGAGGTCGCTAAAGAGTCAGACACGACTGAGCCATGGATGGAGGAGCCTGGTGGGCTGCAGTCCATGAGGTCGCTAAAGAGTCAGACACGACTGAGCAACTTCACTTTCACTTTTCACTTTCATGCATTGGAGAAGGAAATGGCAACCCACTCCAGTGTTCTTGCCTGGAGAATCCCAGGGATGGGGGAGCCTGGTGGGCTGCCATCTATGGGGTAGCACAGAGTCGGATATGACTGAAGTGATTTAGCAGCATCTGTTTTACATATGGTAGTGTATATGTTTCCATGCCACCCTCTCAATTAATCTCACCCTCTCCTTTCCCCACTGTGTCCACAAGCCTGTTTTCTACATCTGTGTCTCCATTCAGTTCAGTTTAGTCACTCAGTCATGTCTGATTCTCTGTGACTCCATGGACTGCAGCATGCCAGGCTTCCCTGTACATCACCAGCTTCTGGAACTTGCTCAAACTCATGTCCATCAAGTTAGTGATGCCATCCAATCATCTCATCTCATCTCATCCTCTGTTGTCCTGTTCTCCTCCTGCCTTCAATCTTTCCCAGCTTCAGAGTCTTTTCCAGTGAGTCAGTTCTTCTCATCAGGTGGCCAAAGTATTGGAGCTTCAGCTTCAGCATCAGTCCTTCCAATGAATATTCAGGACTGATTTCCTTGAGGATTGAGTGGTTTGATCTCCTTGCAGTCCAAGGGATTCTCAAGAGTCTTCTCCAACACCACAGTTCAAAAGCATCAACTCTTCCATGCTCAGCCTTCTTAATGGTCCAACTCACACATGACTACTGGAAAAACTATAGCTTTGACTCGATGGACCTTTGTCAGCAAAGTAATATCTCTGCTTTTTAATATGTCTGGGTTGGTTGTAGCTTTTCTTCCAAGGAGCAAGTGCCTTTTCATCTCATGGCTGCAGTCACCATCTGCAGAGATTTTGGAACCCAAGAAACTAAAGCCTATCACTGTTTCCATCGTTTCCCCATCTATTTGCCATGAAGTGATGGGACTGGACCTAACTAGATGCCATGATCTTAGTTTTTTGAAAGTTGAGTTTTAAGCCAGCTCCATTGCTGTCTTAAATGTCTCCGTTGCTGCCTCCGTTGCCTCCAATGTCTCCATTTCTGCCCTGCAAATAGGTTCATCAGTACTTGTTCTTTACTGAATATTTGGGGAAAAGAACATATTCCCAGAAGGGAGCTGAAAATAGTTGCATCCCTCAAATTTTATGAGTGTCTTGGGAGGCAAGAAAATGACACAGAGCCTAAGGAACTGCCCCAATGGAGTAAGGATGCCAGAAAGTGGACCAGAACATTTAGGAAGAGAAGCATTCTTTTAACCACTAGGTGGTTGAGTGACACAGGGGTGCAGAGAAGAGTCTGAAAGTGTCAGAGCTGGGCCCAAGTAGGCCCCCACGCTTTTAATTCTGTACCCTTTGGACAAGTTGCTTTACTTCTTTTATTACTTAAAAAAAAAAAAGATACTAACGTACATTACAGAATGTGAAATTTATTTTATAATTATTTTTTATTGGAAAATAGTTGGTTTACAGTGTCACATTAGCTTCTGCTGTACAGCAGAGTGAATCAGTTATACATACACATACTCTCCACTACCCTTTAGATTCTTTTCCCATATAGGCCATTAAAAAATACAGAGTAGAATTCCCTGTGCTATAGAGTAGGTCCCTGGGGCTTCCCCGATGAGTCAATGGTAAAGAATCTGCCTGCAATGCAGGAGCCACAGAAGATGTGAGTTTGATTCCTAGGTCAGGAAGATCCTCTGGAGGAGGACATGGCAACCTACTCCAGTACTCTTGCCTGGAAAATCCCATGGACAGAGGAGCCTGGCGGGCTCTCATTCTCAGTCCATAGGATCGCAGAGTGGGACACAACTAAAGTGATTGAACACACACACACATACAGTAGGTCCTTATCAGTTCTCTATTTTATATATAGTAGTGTGTATGATGCAGAAGATGCAGGTTCAATCCTTGGGTCAGAAGATCCCCTGGAGGAGGGCATGGCAACCCACTCCAGTATTCTTGCCTGGAGAATCCCATTGACAGAGAAGCCTGGTAGGCTGCAATCCATAGGGTGAGAAAGTGTTGGACACACCCGAAGTGACTGAGCACGTATATGTCAGTCCTAAGCTCCCAATTTATCCCTCATTCCTTTCCCCCTCAGTAACTCTAAGTTTGTTTTTTATACCTATGACTCTTTTTCTGTTTTGGAAATAAGTTCAATTCAAAAAAAAAAAAATGTGAAGTACTCAGTACATGGTGTTTCATCACTCTTAATAGTAAATGTTCATCAAAAGAGACAAATTGTTTACCTATGCTTTACATAGGCCCCTGACACTTCTTCAACATAGATAAAAGTTAGCCTCTGGTTTGGACCTGCTATTCAGCCTGGTTCTGTCCCTCCAGTAGAGCTATACTGTGTTCATGTGTGTCTGACTTACAACACATAACCTAACCTAGTCCACTAACTGGAGGGAATTCATTGTAAGAGCTTGTAGCAAAGTTCCTTCTGGAGAGAAAACTGTCTCTGTTTAGAAGAATATACCCTAATAAGTTATTTGGGTAGAAAAGGTGAGATCCTGGGAGACATAGTTAAGAAGCAGGCAGCAAACACAGCCTTAGATGAACAGCTGAGGGATTCTGAATGGAGGGACGATGAGAAGGAAGGGAGGAGAGGAGATGGGAGAGAAGGAGCTAAGAGAGAGAGAGACCTAAGGTGGTAGAGGAATGCAGTCAAGAAGAACTTCCTGGTGGCAAAGTGGCTTAATAATGTTTAAGAACAAGGAGGCCTCCTATTCTTCTTAAGCATTTTACTGGGATATAAACACTCTCCTGCTTCCTACAGGAAGCACCATTCCTATGGAATGGTGCCATGTGGGACTGAACAGGAATGATTTGGGGATGCTAGTTAAGAAAAAAGGATTGAGTTCCCCCTCAGGGTCAGCATGGAGAAGAGAGAACAAGACAGCTGGGGGAGATAAGATGAGGGAGGTCAAGAGTTTACCAGGAAAAACCATCCATGAGAATCAGGTCGAGGTTGGGCAGAAATCTGGGAGATGGCATTGGAAACTTCCAGGAGATATGAAACAGGGGATTGAGACCATTTTAGTTAAATCTCAAAGGACAGGGTGACCTCAGAGACAAGGGTGACCTAAGCTAACATCTGAGTCACATTAGCATTTCCAGATCAGGAGGAGGAAGAGATAAGAAAGCACAATGATAAGTAGGATTCTAGACAGCAGTGATTTTCACAGCTTGTTTGTATTTTACGGAGACACTTTTCCTTCACATGAAATATTATTTGGAAGTCCAGTGTGAAAACAAGGAAAAGAAGATCTGTTCAGCTTGGTGTGTGTGTGTGTGTGAAAGAGACAGAGAAGAAAGTGTGGAGAGACAGAGCCATCTCCACTTGCTTCCTCCTCTCTCTACTTCATTCTCACACATACAGCAGTTCTTCTTGTGGTTGGGGTATAACCATCATGGTTTTAAAACCACATATAATATAAAGGTACATCTGGCTATTTTTAAAAGAAGAAGCACATTAGGTAAGCACATAGGTCTCAACTCATTGCCTTGACTCCCTGTGTGGGTCTACACAAATTACCTTACCACTCTTGTTCTTCATCTCAAGAGTGGGTATTTAAAAGACCTCCCAGGATGATAATTAAATGCAAAATTATACATAAAGTATTCTAAAAAGTACTTAACCCATTACTATTACTGTAATAGTATTCCTTTGCATAGGAATAATAAGCAGAGAGTTTATTAATCAATTTCCAGGTTGGCAATTACTCAAAAGAAATCTTGGTGGAGAGAGGGGAGGATGCTCCACAGCAAAAAGAAGCTACTTGGGAGACATGACAGGAGTGGAGAGTTCTGGGGCAGGCTCAGACCAAGGGGAGAGTGAGGGAGGTTCCCAGGGGAAGGAAGGCTCTCCATCCCAGAAGAGTTACCACCAACACCACTCCAAGCCAGAGGGTGTCTGACTTACAACACACAACCTAAGTTATTCCACAAACTGGTCAACTCAAGTCCATTGGATTCGTTTACTACGAACCATAGGCTGACTCTTCTGAGCATGTTAAAGGATTTTTAATTACCATTAGCAGAAACAAACTGACTAAAATTTAAAAACCCACTGTTCAGTGGGACATGGTACCTTGAGACTGAAGACAGAACAAAACATCAGTAAGAAAAAATATTTATGGCTCTACTGCTCCAGCCTTATTCTAAAATGAAGAAATGGCAATTATCAGGAATTTAAAAGTTCCTTACCAAACATAATTTTCTTCTATGCCACACCACCAAATTTTTGATTATGTACTGGGATGTGTGTGTGTGTGTATCTGTGTGTATTCCCAAAACTTAAAAGACACATATTATCTGAGTAAATAATCTAACAAAGTCCAAAAGCTGAAATAGTGCATATTTTCCACCAAAAAAAAAATTCTTGGAATTGTATTGTTTTTAATAAAATTTATTAACTTAATCATCTTCTATAAAAGGAGATGTTAAAAAGTAGAGGGAGTATAAAAATGATTTGTGCTGGCTCATAAAACAATAAATTGTACTTTGTAGAATGCAGAAAATGAGAGAGAAATTTAACTCTCTTCTGTTTACAGTAGCCATGTGAAGTCCAGGGCAGAATCCAGGTCTGAACAATTCCTCCTGCCTGGGCAATTTGATTCTATTGAGTATGTGTTTGGGGACAAAGTTTTGAATGCTGGGGAGGGCTAAGATAGAATAGAACTGCTGTGTTTTTGGAAAGAAAAGCAAGAAGGTAGTACCAAGACTTGGAAAAAAAGACTTGTGCTGTCCCTGGTATGGGGAAGTGGGCAAGTAGAGAAAGAGAGTTAAAAGCCTGCAGGATAATGAAGTGTAGCCTTCCCTTGTGGAACCAAGGAGTGGTTCCATATGTCTTTATTGGCAGGGGGATTTCTAGAAAATCCTGTTATCAAGCATCAGAGAGTTTGGACAGAGATCAAATGAATTGCCCAAGGTCACACACTGTGTCAGGGCAGACCCAGAGTTAGAACTCACAGCCCTCAAGTTTCCAATCTATTGCTTGGCTCTCTCAACCACAAATGCTTGTCAAGGAAAAAGGTCTCCCTAGAGCTGAGGCAACACAGCTGGAGAATATTAACCCCAAAGTTTAAAACAGACAGGATTTCACTGGATCACAGATCCATAACCTCCTTTGGTGGATACACGGGGGAAGCTAGAGGGCAAGGGGGTGGGTGGGGGGNTGGAGTGTGGCTGAGAAAACAGGGAAGCTGGAGAAGTGGAAGACAGAGGATGAGATGGTTGGATGGCATCACCGACTCAATGGACATGAATTTGAGTAAACTCTGGGAGTTGGTGATGGACAGGGAGGCCTGGCGTGCTACAGTCCATGGGGTCACAAAGAGTCGGACATGACTGAGCGACTGAACCGACTGACTGAAAGATGATCAGACCACCCCACATCAGCAAACCATCACCCTTCAAAGACACACACATCGTTGGTTAACGAAATTGAAAATATTTATCTGAGAGAAGAATCACTGCTTTAGAATAAGTCATTGGTGTGTCTGCAGGAGTGTGTGTGTGTGTGTTTTCCTTAAACCCAGAAAAGAGACTATTTAATCAATAATTAGTTCTGATTTTAGAAGATGAAAACAAACAAATTGAAATAAAATATGAGAAAAATAATGTCTAAAACCATTGGGAAAAACCTTTCACCATCTGGATGATTTCCTTGTATCCTTGGCCTCTAGATGCAAAGTCTTGGGTTTGCATCCTTTCTCAGCCATTAACTCCACTGAGAATTTGATTAAAGCTATGGTCCTCTCCCAGGGAACCATTTTTGGATCCATACTCATAAGTTTAATACTAATAACCAGCCAACAAGAACCTACTGTATAGCACAGGGAACTCTGTGCAATGTTATGTGGCAGCAGGCCATGGGGTCACAAAGAGTTGGACACGACTGAGAGACTGAGCTGAACTAAATGGAACTGATGTGGCAGGCTGGATGGGAGGGGAGTTTGAGGGAGAATGGATACATGTGTATGCATGGCTGAGTCCCTTTGCAGTTCACCTGAAACTATCACAGCATTATTAATCGGCTATAGCCCAATAAAGATAAAAAGTTTAACAAAAGAGTTCAAAGATTCCACAAGTCAAAGAGCCCCCATATGAGAAACCCTGTTTTAAGAGGCTTGCAATACTCAAAGGAAGATGTGCATGGCATTGACTGGCCCACTGGTTTCCAAAAACCTGTCTGTAAGCCAGCTGCCTCGTGATCACATGGGTCACCTGTGAAAAATACAGATAACTGAATATCTTCCAGAGCCTCCTGAATCTGGTTTTGTGGTGGTGGTGGGGGGTGGGGGGGTAGTGTGTGGCNGGGGGGGGGGGGGGGGGGGTAGTGTGTGGCTTACAGGGGTGGAGCAGGTGCCCAGGAACCAGCACTCTAACGAATATTCCAGGTGATTCTGTTACACAGTCAGACCTGAGAACCACGCTTTGGACAGCTGCTTAATGATGCTGCTAATGACTTGGAAACTGAATGAGATAAGGATAACAAAAGTTGGAAGAGGAAGGTGTAAGAATAGTAATCATATTTTCCAATCCTAACTTGGGACCTACGGTCTAACAATGGCAAAAATATTTGAAATCCGGCCCATCCTAGGAAATCTGAGACATATGGTCATCATGATATAAGATGAAAAATGTCTGAGAAATCACTGCTTTAAAGATAAGATGACCAGATGGTCTACATTAAGACAGAAAGTTCCGTCATTTGATTTCACATCCTGCATCTCTGACTTTCCCTTGCCTGTTACCTTCTTCTGAAGCTAGTGAAACACCCTCTTACTTTTATCACCAGATTTCTCCAACTGCTGCATGTGTCAGGAAGCCTTACTCCAGCCCCATTTGATCAGCCTCAGGGCTGACTCACAGGTCAAGACCAGCCTCCCGTGGTGATCTCCTTTGCTGTATAAGCAAAAGCCTCAGAGATTTAACCTAGTTCCTTCTCCTTAGGTGGGTACTTCCACCCAATCGCCCCTTGACACCACCCTGTCCTCTCAAGACAGGAGCAGAGGAGTAAATGACAGTTAACTCTGTACATCACATCAGTTCATTTTAGTCACTGATTGTTACAAGGAGGAAGTAAGGAAAAGTGAAAATCGCAAACATGGGAAAGCTCCCTAGTTTACAGGGATCTTCCTATTGTGTTCACCGGGCTCTGATTGCTGACTTCTTTGTGTATCTTCAACTTCTTGCTTCCCATTTATTTCTCAACCTGCCATAATAACAAATATTATAATTATATAATATCTTATATAAACAAATATAATAAAAATATCTTAGAAGATAGAATAAATAAAAACACAAGATAATTGCCAGTGCATACGTTGCTATTGTTGTTTAGTCACTAAGTCATGTCTGACTCTTTTGTGACCCTGTGGACTGTAGCCCATCAGGTTCCTCTGTCCATGGGATCTCCCAGACAAGAATGCTGGAATGGGCTGCTGTTTCCTTCTTTAGGGGATATTTTCAACCCAGGGATCAAACCCACATCTCCCATATTGGCAGGTGTTTTCTTTAGCACTGGGCATAGTTATAGAATTGTTTTTCTCCCTGTTTCAGAAGCAGCAAAAGGAAATGGGCTGCAAAATACAAAACATACTCCTCACTATACTCACTATGGCGGTTTGCCATATGGTATATACTGAAAATAGATGCTGACTTAAACCAAAGAAGTTTACAGACTAATAGGAGAAAGAGCTCACTACGATTACGCTCACTTAAAATGGAAGTTTCTGCCAATGTTTTATAACCTTGTTCCTCTTGCTACTTAGCTAACAGTGAGTAAAGGTGTTCTGTAAATTAACATAAACAATCTATTTGAGTTTGAAGTGATTATTTTATCATTATCATTATTATAGCCATTTATTGGTTGGCCAAAATATTCATTCCAGTTTTTCCATAAGATGTTACCGAAATACCCAGATGAACTTGTTGGCCAACTCAATACTATGCTAAATATTGTAATCTAAGCTATCTCATGTAATTTTTTTTCAAAAAGTTTGTCAAGTAGGTAGTAGCTTCCCACATTTTACAGAAACAGAAAATGAGACCCAGATAGGTTAAGTATATTGAGCAAAGTCACACAAATTAAGTGTGCTCAAACCAGTGTTGTGTTGGTAAATGTTAACCAACCAACTCTTTGGGGTCAAGGAAAGAATCTCGTTTGAAAAATTGCTGATTCCCATGGTATAAATATGCCCACCAAGGTATTTCAAGCTGCCAAGGTGATGTCACTTAGCCCAGAGTTGGGAAAAGATGCGTGTGGGTTCCATCTTGTCAGCTACAACTTCACCTCATCACACTATGGCTTAAATCCAGACCAGCCTTGTTCAAAAAGTGCTATAGTCATCCACTGCATCACTCCTGTGATCATACATGATTTTGGAAATTGGACACTGGCCATGTCTCTATCCTGGCAGTATTAAACAAGGTGTAGAAGACTTCATTCACTGAAAAGGTAAAATATAGAAGAAAGCCATCAAATTATCTTGTTGTTACTGCAGAAAGTCAGAATCAAAAGTGAAAACTCTGTGGACAGCTTTGAAAGCTGAATTGGAAGTAGTAGAGCAAAGAAGTGAAGTGAAGTGAAAGTCGCTCAGTCATGTTCGACCCTTTGCAACCCCATGGACGATATAGTCCATGAAATTCTCCAGGCTAGAATACTGGAGTGGGTAGCCTTTCCCTTCCCCAGGGGAATCTTCCCAACCCAGGAATCAAACCCAGGTCTCCCCGGGTTCCGCACTACAGGTGGATTCTTTACCATCTGAGCCACAAGTTAAGCAGTTTAGCAAACAAACATCATATAAAATATGATAAGTCTCCTAATGGGAAATACCAGCATTCTTTGTATGTTTTTCTAAATCAAATGTTATAATCCAACAGAGAAAAGTCATACTACGCAGTCCTCAACTGTAACACCCAGGGGTTTTTTGTTTGTTTTTGTTTTTTCTTTCATCTGCATATCATATTGTGCTAAAATCATTCACACATCTTTTACTGGTTACTTTCAAAAATACTGTAAGATTCATCTTCTAGGGCAAAAGTTAAAATAAATCCAGTCAGTGTCTACAGTCTCTGTCTGAAAGTGAAAGTGTCAGTCACTCAGTTTTGTCTGACTCTTTGCAACCCCACAGACTGAAGCCCACCAGGCTCCTCTGTCCATGGATTCTCCAAGCAAGAATACTGGCGTGGGTTGCCATTCCCTTCTCCAGGGGATCTTCCCCACCCAGGAATTGAACCTGAGTATCCTATATTTCCTTCATTGCACAGATTCTTTACCTGCTGAGTCATTGGGGAAGCCCAATCTCTATCTCACTCACAACTATTAATACTAATTAAGAGAAAGGAGAAAGCATATCTACATTTTGAAAAATGAGTCTGAGTCATCACAAAGTGACTTTACTCAAGTGAAAAGAGAGAGAGATGAAAAGGCAAATCTCCAACATGTACAGTAAGTTCCCTACATATGAATGAGTTCCATTCCAAGAGCATGTTTGTAAGTTCAGTTTGTTTCTAAGTTCAACAAAGTTGGCCTAAGTATCCAACCAACACAATTGACTACATAGTCCTGTATTGTAACAGATTTAAAATACTTTTCACACAAAAAAGAAACACATTAAAAAACACACAAATACATACAAAACAAAACAAAGCAATTTTTTAGTCTTATAGTACCGTATCTTGAAAAATACAGTAGTACAGTACAACAGCTGGCATACAGGGGCTGGCATGAAATGTACAGACAAGAAGAGTTACTGACTGGAGGAAAAATAGGAGGTGGAAGATGGTAGAGCTGAAGGATCATCAGCAATAGGAGACGGAAGGCAAGCTGCAATTTCACTCACACCTGATGTTAATGGAATGAATGCTCCCATCTTTGAAAAGCTCGAAACTTGAAGGTTCGTATGCAGGGGATGCACTGTACTTTAAAACTAATCATTACCCTGGTGATACTTCACAAATGAATTTGAGAGAAGGGAATTTCTAAAAGGCTTTGCTTGGCTGAAAAAAATCTATGAGATAAAAGGTAAGAATTACTTTGATTATAAAACTAAAATTTTCTTTCTATATTAGATTCTAAAAACCATATTATGAAAATATGTTCTCTTATATGTTAAAAATTTCAAAACCAAAATCATAAACCTGATGGAAAGACTNATGGCATGGGGTGGGAGGTGGGAGGGGATTCATGTTTGGGAACGCTTGTACACTCGTGGTGAATTCGTGTCAATGTTTGGCAAAACCAATACAGTAATGTAAAGTAAACTAAAGTTAAAATAAAAATTTTAAAAGTTAAAAAAAAAATAATAATAATAATAATTTAATAAGTAGTAGTTCTATTGAAATGAGAATGCAAGAAGACCCAGCAGTATCTTTGACATATGGGTTCTTATAGAAGCAAACATGCCCATGGGCCTTTATAAATGACACAATTTCACCTCTGAAGGGACAGGTGGAAGGCATCCCAAAGAGTGACCTCATCAATGTGGAATTTCCACAGTATCCTTGGCCAGGATACTGGCCAAGAGAGGGCAAGGACTTGGGGGAAGTGGGAGGAGACTTGTGTCTACCCAAACAGCAACCCTGATAGAAAACCTGTCATCTCTGGAACACATTCTAACATCAAGCACAAATTATGGGAGTGTCCATCTCTGTTTAGTGAGAATCTATCAGTTCAGAATGCTAGTCTTAATTATGCCCCATAGAGGACAGAAGAAAAGCAATGAAAAGAGTGTAAGATTCAGAAACAGAAAAATCAGATTCAAATTCTGATGTCATCACCATCAGCAAGGTTAGGTCAAACCATTTAGATTCTGAGCCTTGATTTCTTCACAGTGACATAAATAGTTACCTAGAAAGATGATGACAATTGAATGAGATAGTTATGAAAACTACTTTATCAACTGTAAGTTGCTGTGTAAATGATAGATTATGTAAACTCCAACATTACTTCTTATTATTTCCATCTATTTGAAAGTCCCTAAATTATTTGAAAATAACTACCAAATACCACTAAAGATATGCAATGGAAAACAATTTCATGTACAAATCAGAATGTATCAAAATATGCTACCAGCCTAGCTGTCACCTCTTGAGTGTTCAGTTTGTTAATGATGACAAAGTCATTTGGTCTTGTACAATTCTAAGACAGAAGTATGCCTACCATTTGAGTGATGCACATGGTTACAGTGGAGGTCTGGTTACATCCTGATATATTTTGGCAATTAAAGCACTTTCTGTTGGGTAGAGTGGAATGTGAGAGACAGAGTCGAGTATGGGTTTAAGATTTCTGACCTGAGCAACTGGGAACACAGAGCTGTCACTTAACAAAGATGAGGAAGAAAGACTGAATAGAGCAAGTCTAGTCTTTAACTTTGAGAAGTTAGACAACTACAAAGTGATGCCAAGTAGTACTCTAACAAAATAGGAATGAAAAGACCACGAAAGAAAGAAAGAGAAAATGGTATATAATGTCGAAGCCAGTTCAAGTGTTCTTTGAAAATAATTCTTGAGATGTTAGCTTTGCAACAGCCCTAGCAAACAACTGGTCAAAATTAAAACAGGAAATCAGTGGAAATCTCCAAGAACAATGCCTTCTAGAAAAAAAGAATTAAACAGGTTACAAGAAATACACATTTAAATTAAGGAGCAGTATTATAAAATGTAAATTTTTTTTCTCTAAAGTATATAAAAGACAACTAAAATCAAGAAGAAAAATATGATCTGAAATAGTCTGATGGAGTCAATATGAAAAACCTGAAGTAAGACGTGATTTTGAACAAATGGTATAATGTAAGAAATAATCATTTATTTGGCATTTTCGAATGGCACAGAGGCGATGTCAGTGAAACCAAGAACACACATACAATCATAGTTCTCCACTGAAAAATATGTATGTAGTAATTGATTTTCAATATTTAGAATCAATTATAGGCAAAGATCTAAGGGTTATGAAATTTCTGAGATGTTTTGACTGAATCTTCTGAGATTTTAAAGCTTCACTCTTTAATATAATATCACTAAGTTTTTTTAATACATGGTATCCTTAGGAAGGATCTACAATTAATTTTTTTTAAGTAGTTGTTTCTTTTTTTCCTTGAAGAGCTAGTCAGTTAATAATTTCTTTAAAAAAAAAAAGAAATCTAAGCAGTTAAATTTATATCTGAATTTTACTGGACATCTGAGCTCTTTTACCAAGAGAATCAAAACTTCTTTAAAAAATATGTCAAAAGCATACATTTTCAGGGGCAAACTTCAGATAGTACAAAAGTATAAAGCTTCAAGCTTGATAGAAACCTTGGACAAGATCTTATTCAAAGCCCAGGACTAGATGACCTCTCAGTGCTTTCATCTAACCTTGATCATCTAAGAGTTTTCATTACTACCTACATGACAAAGGTGTTCTAGACCTTAAAATGGTGTTCATCCATCTTTTAAAGACAGAAATCCAGTCTTTAGGAATGATTCCTTCAAAATAGTAAGAAGCAGAGGTAATGGCTTTGGAATTTTTTTTTTTTTTCAAATATTAAGCAAGAAGTTTTTAAAAAGTTGAGAAATAAAGTCTGAGTTTTAAAAAAAAAAAAGACATAATAATCATTTGCCTTGTAGCATGGTATGAAAAAAGTCATAACTATTCCTGACCTTTAGTCCACCTCTAAAAATAGCTTTTCATACTTTACTATCTGGGTTCACTTATATACAAATGGAAAAATTTTGCCATGATAACCAACATTAATCAAATAAAAATGTGTTGTTCCCAAGCCCACCATTCAGAATGGAATGTCACCTGAAGCTTTCAGCTCCTTTCAAGGTGAAAGGTGGAAAGGGGGGGCCACACCCCACTTCTAATGAAAACCTATGCTCAAGGAGCATAAGAGCCCTCAGCTCACTACTACCTTCATAGCCTTAGCTCTTTCTATTAATTGCACAGTGACATAGTCTACCACATGTTTGAAATGGATTATTTTATTCCTTAAATATTTTTCTTCTTTTCTGAGGATGACCAAGTTTGTATTCCTATTCCATTATTTATCAGCTTTTAGATCTTGCCTATGTCACTTGAATTTTAGTCTTGATTCTCTCAAAACTAATTTATCATATCTAATTTTTAGGTTTCTTTAAAGAATAAAGAAGATAGCATGTATAACTATATAAATGTAGGCATTTAATAAACATCAATTGCATTCTGAAATCATATATTTTTGACATTTTATTGTAATCCTGAAATCAAAAGTATACAAATACATTAACAGGACAAGAAATTGCTCTGGTTTCTAAGAGTTAATGAAGGGCATCAATTAAACTCTAATGATATTAAACAGTTTAAATGGTCTAGGTGACTTTCAACAGAGCAAAGTCTTATATATCTCCAATTATTTGCTTCACTGTCTGTGCAGAGAAGGGCTTTACCCTTTAAATGTAAAAGCATGTCACAGACAATCAACAGAACAAAGCATAAGTGGGGTGGAAGGCTTGATTTTTTTAAAATAAAATTTGTACTAGGCCTTATATTATACACAGCCATCTAAAAATTATATTTTCTCCCAAATGATCTTTACTTGTTATCTAAATCAAAGAGCTACAGAAAACTGGAACTTCCCTGGCAGTCTAGCGGTTAAGACTCAGCTTTCACTGCAAGGGACACAGATTTGATCCCTGGTTGGGGAACTAAGATCCCACGTGCCATGCAAATAAAACAAACAACAACAACAACAAAAAGAAAATTTCTTGACCCAAATAAAAGTGGAAGTATATCAACTTAAATAATTTTTTTTAAAGGAACTACAGAACACCATAGAACCCCATTTTCATGCTCTAAGAAACCTAAGAGGTCACATATTCTGTCCAACATCTTCTTTGAACAGATGAGAAGTCAAAGCACAAGCAGATGAAATTCATTCCACAAATATGTGTTGGGTACCTGCTCTGTTTCAGGGAGGGTGCCCATCTAGGTCTGAACTTAACAAGGTCACTGAGACCTTCTGATTTCCTGTCCAGTATTTTTCTAGCATACTCATATCTTGAGAGCAAAGATAAATTTATTCTTACCTTAGAATTAAAGGACACAAATTCAAACACCACAATAAATCATTCTGCTTACTATGCTAGGATTGAAAGATTCTATTCTAGGATTGAAAATGATTCTCTGGGTAAATAAAGATGTCCAGAAATATTTTGTCTTAATCTCTATTAGAAAAAGATTATCAGTAGTTTATTAATCTATATTGTTCTTCCTTGCATGTGTAAAAAGAAGAAGGAAGATAAGGAAGAGGAGGAAGCATGGGTGGGGAAGGGAGGAAGAGAACATCCTTGAGGATTGAGAAGTTTATAGCACCTTCAACAACCTGACTGAAGATAGGGATATAAACTGTTAGATTAGATTTGTGATAGATGCAGAATTCAGTATAGAATTAGAGCATGTTTTTTTAAGTTAATTCTATTTTTTTCTTTTTTTGTCATTTTCCTCTTTTTCTTAAGTCCAATACAGAGGAAAAACAGTCTAATAAGTTTTGAATTTAAGATTTTCTTTTTAATAAAATGTGGGATGATATTTATTTAATCTTTGAAAAATAACAGCACAATTACCATGAAGTTGTGGTACTTTTTTCTTATTTTCCTCTATAAAAATGACTACTGTATAAATTATGTCTCAAAGCATGCCTTCAAACAGTAACTTAAGATGTTGCAAGAAAGAAGGATGCCAGTCCAATAAACACAGCTTATGATCATCTCCTCTTGGAGACTGACATGTTCCTTTGGGTTATTAATGGCTCTCCAAAGTCCAGCAAAAGAGCAATTGTGGTTATGTTGCATATGTCAGTGTTTCCCAAACTAATATAAAACAGTAAAGGTTTTTAGTAGAGCAAAATTAATATCCTCTTAACTGCCATCATACAAAACAGACTGAGGAAGTAGGCTGTAGTCATGGGGAAGCTTGTCTTCTTGAATGTTGAACTCAACAAAATGAAGGGAAAGCAAGAAAAATAAAGCAATGTCCCTTAAAGTCAACTGGATAATGGAATGGGTTTTGAAACAAACACTGCCTTGTGTTTACTTATGGTTTTTGTTTATCTCTTTCCTTCCTTCCCAGGGTTATTCCCTGAAGGAAACTATAGGCTTTCAGAGAGCATCGACTGTAAAAACCCTAGGCATATGAATAAGCATAGATAAGATATTCAAAACCCAAGAGAAATAAGTTAAAATTTAATTAAATCAAGACTATAATCCATAGCATTCACTATTGTGCTATTTAGAAATACTGGGTACATGATAATACTGGGAAAGAACAGCAACTGTGCATGTCAGCTGTTGCAAGAAGCCTACATCACTTGGCTTATCTTCCAAGAACAAAAGAATCAAAAAAGAAGGAATGGAGGAGAACAAGATGGAGGAGGAGTAGGTGGATGTAGGGTACGATACATCAGGAATAGACCTTCAGACAGAGAAGTGCAGGCAAAACACCAGTGAGAGTGGACAGGAGTACCTGACAAGTGGAAAATATATAGAACCACACAAAACTCGGTAGGATGAAGGAACTAGGGAGAGAAACAGGAGTGTTAGAAGGACTGGACCTGCCCTCACCAGGTAGGGGAACTGAAGCAGGGAGGGGTCTGATCACCACAGTGGGGCAATTGTCTGAGTCAGAGAAACATTTAAGGCTGAGAGTGAAATAGCTGATCTCTAGCAACCTAAATGGAATGAGAATCAAATAGTCCTTGCCACAGCCATACATACTCTAGACAGGAACACTGGTTTCCTGGAAGGCACAGCGGCTGGGAGCTGGAGCTTAGGGATTGTGTAGCAATCCTAAGGCAAGGGCTGCTGTTGACTGCAGAAAGATGGACTTGAGGGGATGTGAAGGAGGAGATCACAGTAGGAAATGCCAGTCGAGGAAAGCCAGGCAGCCATGGAAGCAAGGTGATACTGCTGAGTAACGTGTAGCGGGTGGGGCCATTACCATTGCCTCTCTCTCCCAACACACCAGCATCAGCAGCTGAACAATAGAGAGGCTGGCCCATCAAATGACAAAGGCACTGAACTACAGAGCAGGACCCTACCCAGGGTACCCCTTTAAGTGCCTGACCACCGATCTACAGAGTAGGACCCCAACCAGGGGAGTCCTGTTATGGGTCTGATGCATGCAGGAACAGAGAAGGACCCCAGACAAGGGAATCCTCTAAGTGACTGAACTGGTGGAGCTATGGAGAAACACTGGCCAGAGTCCTTCTGATCACCAGCTACAAGAGGCTCAGAAAAAGACTCTGAGAGGGCCATAACTCCTGTAGCTGAGGCAGTCCGTGTCCCTGCACACTTGGCACCACCAGGGTCCCTGCAAGCCAAGCAGCTGTGCCACCTTTATGCTCAACTCTCAGGCAGAGCTGCCACAGGCAAAAAAAGTCTTGCATCTAGGCATGTAGGGTTGCTTTGGCGGTGTGCAACTCTTTCCGACCCTGTAGACTGTGGCCTGCCAGGCTTCTCTGTCAGAGACAGGGTTCTCCAGGCAAGAATACTGAAGCATATTGGCCAATACTGGTTGCCATACCCTTCTAGGGCACTATATATCCTGCTGTCTTAGCTGCCAACCCCTCTGAGTACCTGGTGTTGCTAGAACCCCTGCAACCCAAGCAAGCAGCTGCACTACCTCCATACCTGGCCCTCACAGGGGCAAACCCAAACCCTCCAGGGCAGCTTCATGAGCAACCCAGTAGAAGAACCACATGTAGAGGTGGAAATAAAACCACAATTGAAACCCAGGGGCAGTGTGACTAAGGAAGAAGACCCAAAACCTTCCCACCAGCTGTAACAAGCTGCAGATTAAATCCACATAATCAACTACACAGATCTGTGTTTATGAAATATATAAAAGACCATCGAGAGCTCCCACAAAAGAAAACACACTAGCTCTGATAGCTGTGGACATTGGAGGCAAGAACACACAGGAGTAGAACCAGATTAGAATCTGAGCTGCCCCCACAGCAGGTTCAGAGGTCAGCACAGTGTTGGAGGGCATCCTAGGGAGGTAAGGTGGACTGTGAACTGTGACTCCCAGAAAGAGAAAGGACTCTGACAGTAGTGACTCAAGAAAAACATGTATTATTCTTATTTTTTGACTTGTTCTATAGATTCTTTTGAACTTTTTTCTTTTTTTTCCCCCTCTTTTCCCCCTCAGTTGTAGTTGTCAATTTTATTGGCACTAAGAAATCCAACTAAGCTTTGAGCTTTCTTTTTTTCTCTCATTCACATTTTTTATTGTTGTCATAAACCTCTGCCTCTACGTTGGGCTTTTGCAGTCCTGTGGAGTTTCTCTTTTTTTTCTTTTCTCTTTTTCTTTATTTTTAATTTTTTAAACCTATTATTCTTTTTTCTACATTTATTTCTTTGTTTGCCTTTCCTACCATTCTTTTCCCCTTGTAGTTAATCTTTAATGTATACAAATCTTCTTTATCTACCTCTGTTTAACTTTGCATATTGATCCTTTCTCTCTTCCCTTTCTCTCCTTTCCTCTCAAAATATTTGTTAGTTTTATTTTCATTGCTTTATTCCCCAGTTGGCACCTTGGTTTAGTTTTGTTTTCCAGCTTGTGCTTTAATTAGTTTTCTTCTGGTAGATTTTGGTTGCCTTTGGTTGCCTTGTCAGTCTATTGTGCTTTATTTTTGTTGGACTGTTTTGATCTTGATTATGGGTATATATGTACATGTGTATATTCAGTCACACTTTCTATTGTTGTTATAAACCTCTGACTCTACGTTGGGCTTTTGCAGTTCTGTGGAATTTTCCTTTTTTATTTTTTCTTTCTTCTTCCATTTTTTTCTCTTTTTCATATTTTTAATTTTTAAAAACTATTATTTTTTCTATATTTATTCATTTGTTTGCCTTTCCTACTGTTCTTTTCCCCATGCAGTTAATCTTTAATGAATATAAATCTTCTTCATCTACCTCTATTTAACTTTGCATATTTATTCTTTCTTTCCTTTCTTTCCTTTCCTCTCAACATATTTGTTACTTTTGTTTTCATTGCTTTATTCCCCACTTGGCACCTTGCTTTAGTTTTGATTTCCAGTTTGTACTTAAGTTAATTTTGTTCTTAACTGGTAAATACAATTTTTGATTTCCTTTGTTCACTGGGTCAATCTACTGTACTTTATTTTTGTTGAACTGTTTTCACTTTGTTCATTGCTGTACATATATATGTGTATATTCTATTATTTTAATTAGTATTTGCCTGATTTTGTGACTGCCATTTGTCTGGGGTTCATCTGCGGTTTCTCATTTTTGGATATTTGTTTTAATCTAACTGTGTGGATCACAACAAACTGTGGAAAATTCTGAAAGAGATGGGAATACCAGACCACCTGACCTGCCTCTTGAGAAATCTGTATGCAGGTCAGGAAGCAACAGTTAGAACTGGACATGGAACAACAGACTGGTTCCAAATAGGATAAGGAGTACGTCAAGGCTGTATATTGCCACCCTGCTTATTCAACTTACATGCAGAGTACATCATGAGAAACACTGGGCTGGAAGAAACACAAGCTGGAATCAAGATTGCAAGGAGAAATATCAATCACCTCAGATATGCAGATGACACCACCCTTATGGCAGAAAGTGAAGAGGAACTCAAAAGCTCTTGACAAAAGTGAAAGAGGAGAGTGAAAAAGTTGGCTTAAAACTCAACATTCAGAAAATGAAGATCATGGCATCCGGACCCATTACTTCTTGGGAAATAGATGGAGAAACAGTGGAAACAGTGTCAGACTTTATTTTGGGGAGCTCCAAAATCACTGCAGATGGTGACTGCAGCCATGAAATTAAAAGACACTTACTCCTTGGAAGGAAAGTTATGACCAACCTAGAGAGCATATTCAAAAGCAGAGACATTACTTTGCCAACTAAGGTCCGTCTAGTCAAGGCTATGGTTTTTCCAGTAGTCATGTATGGATGTGAGAGTTGGACTGTGAAGAAGGCTGAGCACTGACGAATTGATGCTTTTGCACTGTGGTGTTGGAGAAGACTCTTGAGAGTCCCTTGGACTGCAAGGAGATCCAACCAGTCCATTCTGAATATCAGCCCTGGGATTTCTTTGGAAGGAATGAGCTAAAGCTGAAACTCCAGTACTTTGGCCACCTCATGCAAAGAGTTGACTCATTGGAAAAGACTCTGATGCTAGGAGGGATTGGGGGCAGGAGGAGAAGGGGACGACAGAGGATGAGATGGCTGGATGGCATCATGGACTCGACGGACGTGAGTCTGAGTGAACTCCAGGAGTTGGTGATGGACAGGGAGGCCTGGCATGCTGCAATTCATGGGGTCGCAAAGAGTCAGACACGACTGAGCGACTGAACTGAACTGAACTGAATGCCATAACAAACCACTTGTGGAAACTTTGTTCCTGACCAGGCCTGACCAGACCCTGAGCCTTTGGAGTAGGAGCACTGACTCCAACACCCTAACTACCAGAGAACTAACCCTAAGTAGTATCAAATAGTGAGAATGCACACAAAGGAAACCACTTGAATATAAGACCCGGAATCACCCCCCGACCAGTAGCACCCTGTGCAGGACGCCTCACCTAAACAACAACAACAAAAAAACAAACAAACCAAATCATCAGCAGACAGGATTACCACCTCAAATAAACAAATACTCAGCACAAATCTCACCCTAAACGAAGCTCACACAAACCACTGGACAAATCTTAGGAGGGAAGAAACCAAAAGGAAGGACGAACTCAATGTTCGAGGAAAGAATTCAACTTTCCTTGAAACCTGGAAAAGGAGACCTCAAACACAATAACTTAAAAAAATAATAATAATGACAAGGCAGAGAAATACTGCACAAATGAAGGAACAAGCTAGAAACACAGAAGTATAAATAAATGAAGAGGAAATAGGCAAACTACCTGAAAAATAATTCAGAATAATGATAGTAAAGATGATCAAAAACCTTGAAAACAAAATGGAGAAAATGTAAGGATCGATTAGCAAAAATCTAGAAGAATTGAAGAATAAACACACAGAGACAAACAACACAATTACTGAAATTAAAAATACTCTAGAAGGAATAAATAGCAGAATATCTGAAGCAGAAGAATGAATCGGTGAACTGGAAGATAAAATGGTGGAAATAACTTCTGAAAAGCAGTATAAAGTAAAAAGAATGAAAAGAACTAAGGACAGTCTCAGAGACCTCTGGGACCATATCAAATGCACCAACATTAGAATTATAGGGGTCGCAGAAGAATAGGACAAGAAAGGGTACGAGAAAATTTTTGAAGAGATTATAGTTGAAAATTTCCCCAACATGGAAAAGGAAATAGGCATTGAAGTCCAAGAGGCACAATGAGTCCCATACAGGATAAACCCAAGAAGAAACACACCTAGACACATACTAATCAAACTAAGAAAGACTAAACACAAAGAAAGACTATTAAAAGCAGCAAAGGAGAAGCAACAAGTACCATACAAGGGAGACCCCATATGCTTAACAGCTGATCTTACGGCAGAAACTCTGCATGCCAAAAGGGAATGGCAGGATATATTTAAAGTACTGAAAGGGAAAAATCTACAACCAAGATTACTGTACCCAGAAAGGATCTCATTCAAATTGATGGAGAAATAAAAAGCTTTTCAGACAAGCAAAAGTTAAGAGAATTCAGTACCACCAAACCAGCTTTATAACAAATGTTAAAGGGACTTATATAGTCAAGAAATACAACAGAAGAAAAAAATATCCAGAAAAATCAACCCCAAACAATTAAGAAAATTGCAATCAGTTCAGTCACTCAGTCGTGTCCGACTCTTTGCGATGCCATGAATCACAGCACGCCAGGCCTCCCTGTCCATCACCAACTCCCGGAGTTCACTCAGATTCATGTCCATCGAGTCAGTGATGCCATCCAGCCATCTCATCCTCTGTCGTCCCCCTAAGAACACATGTATCAATAATTACCTTAAATATAAATGGATTAAATGCTCCAACCAAAAGACACAGACTGGCTGAATGGATACAAAAACAAGACCCATATATACACTGTCTACAACAAACCCACTTCAGACCTCAAAAAACATATAGGCTGAAAGTGAGAGGATCAAAAAATATATCCCATGAAAATGGGAAGCAAAAGAAAGCTGGAGTAGCAATCCTTATACCAGAAAAACAGACCTTCAAATAAAGAAGATTACAAGAGATAAGGAAGGACACTACATAATGATCAAGGGATCAACCCAAGAGGAAAACATAACAATTGTAAATATCTATGCACCCAACATAGGAGCACCTCAATACATAAGACAAACACTAACAGACATAAAAGGAGAAATTGACAGTAACACAATAATAGTAGGAGACTTTAACACCCCACTTACACCAACGGACAGAGCATTAAAACAGAAAATTAATAAGGAAATACAAGTCTTAAATAATACATTAGATGAGATGGATCTCATTGATATCATTAGGACATTCCATCCAAATGCAGAAGAATACACCTTCTTCTCAAGTGCACATGGAACATTCTCCAGAATGGATGACATCTTGGGTCACAAATCAAACCTCAGTAAATTTAAGAAAATTGAAATTGTGTCAAGCATCTTCTCTGACCACAAGGCTATGAGACTATATATCAATTGCAAGAAAAATAGTGTAAAAAACACAAACACATGGAGATTAAACAACACATTTCTAAATAACAAACAGGTTATTAAAGAAATTAAAAGGGAAATCAAAAAAATTCTAGAGTATTCTTGGTTGTAGGTGTCTCCCTTTCATCACTTTAGATATATCATACCTTCTGGCTTGCAGAGTTTCTGCTGAAAAGTCAGCTGACAGTCTTAGGGGATTCCCATGTATGTTATTTGTTGCTCTTCCCCTTGTTGCTTTTAATATTTCTTTTTATCGGTCAATCTGACTACTGTGTGTCTCAGCGTGTTCTGGGCTTATCCTGTATGGGACTCTCTGTGCTGGGTGACTATTTCCTCACCTACAACCAAGAATACTCTAACTGGCAAGGCTCTTGTTTCAGATTTGACAGAGAAATAGAAAGTTTTATATACAAGCAAAAGCTAAGAATTCAGTACCATCAAACCAGCTTTACAGCAAAAGCCAAATGAAGTAGAAAAGCCCAAAACACTAGAAACAAAATTACCAATGGGAAAGCTCACTGGTAAAGGAAGACTTCAAAATACAGAGCAAATATTAACAGACCTAAAAGGAGAAATGGTCAGTAACACAATAATACTGGAGGGACTTGAACACCCCACTTACCTAAATGGGCAGATCATCCATCCAGACAGAAAATGAGTAAGGAAACAGGCCTTGAATGACACAATAGCTTAGATAGGCTTAATTGATATTTATAGGACATTCCATCCGAAAGCAGGAGAATACACTTTCTTGTCAAGTGCACACAGAACATTCTCCACAATAGATCACATCTTGGATCACAAATCAAGCCTCGGTAAATTTAAGAAAATTGAAATCCTAATCAAGAATTTTTCCCACCCTCAGAGCTATGAGATTAGAAATCACCTATAAGAAAAAAACTGCAAAACACACAAATGTGGAGGAAAAAAATGAATCTATGTATATACTTTGTGTGACAGATAAAAAACAACAGAATTATAATTCTCATGGTGTCAGGTTTTCCCAGTAATTATGAAATAAGTATTTTCATGTCAACTAGATAAGTATTGTTTTCCTGTTTCAAGATGAGATTACCAAGGCCCTCTGAGGATCAATAGCTTCACCACAAAGCTCCTTAGCTACTGAGACACCTCATGAACCCACGTCTGTCTCTGCAGCCTGTGGTCTTTTCCTGGCTTTCTCATCCAGGCTTACATATCAGAGCCACCTGAGGTTATCTGCTAAATATGTATCTGCCGGTTGGGACTCATGTCTTACAAAATGTGTTACATTGATCCTAATGTACATCGATTATTCATAATATCCTGTTTTCTTAAATGGGCTCACCTTTATCATTAATGTGTAAACTGTAAATACAACCCAGAGCTGTTAAGAGTATTTTTTCATAAATATATTAAATCAAACTTGGTTCACAGTTAAATATTTATTAAGCAAACCACCTTTCGATTAATTTACATGATATCTGTGCATTGGAAATAAACTACTATTCATGTGTGACATAATTAAGTTCCTACTCACTGAATTATTCCACCTGGACTATGTGTTATTTACAGGTTGTTCAGGTTGAATTATATTGATGCCAACATGATTTTTAGATCAGCATAACGTACCAATACAGATTTCACATTCAGGTAGAAATGACAATAGATTATCGATAAGTGCAGTTCTTAGTTGAGCTTATACAAGCATAGCTGTGTGCTCCCAACAAAGCAGATCTGAAAATTGAAGCTGAGTTTGTGATGGGACCAGAATCAGGAGGTTTACAGAGAGCTGTCTGCTGTCGTCTCTGTAAAGGAGAAGTTCTGTAAAGGAGAAATGGGCGAGGACCGGAGTCCCAGTGCACAGCATGTATTCTTTCAGGTTCTTTACAAAACTGGTTCTCCACATTAGGAACGTCTGGAGGCTTTTAGAAGTACTGACACCTCAGTGCCACCCCAGACCAGCTGAATCAGAATATCTAGGGGTGAGTCTGACTGTTGAACGGAGGCTTGGCACATAGTGCCACCTAAAGCAGGAAGACAACATCGCGTGCTTCTTTGAAATCAATATAAGTCATGTTCAGAGTGTTGTGGGGGTGGAAGCCATGCAGGCTTCTGTCACTGTGAGCCAGGGGATCAAACTGTGAACAAGTCAGCTAATGAATTCATGGATTCGTTTGTAGCAGTTCTAACGAGGGGGCAGAACTTGGGCTTAACACTGGTCTGCACTTTTGACACTTACTGTTGGCAGGGCTTGTCCAGTAGTTGCTCTTCCGTAAATTTGGATAAAGTCTCAGTGCCATCAAAGTCCATGGTCTTTCTTTGACTGCTGGACAGTTAGTGTGATTCCTCATTTTCAGGCAGAATAAGCAAAGTTATTCCTTGTGCTCCAAGTTTTGCCAGCTCAGCTTTGGGGAAATCTACTTATCTCTGAATGTAATTCACAAAATATGTACAACAATTGTGTTTGAGACATACAGAGTAACTTCCCAGAATCATTAAGACCTTTAAGAATAAAGAAGAGGTTTTCTTTGTTTTCTGTGAAGAATAAACTTAAATACCTTTCATTTTATGTTTACTTGGGGAAGAAAGTGTTTCTTGAGGTAGGACTTATCAATAACTTTCTAATCCAAATAGAGTAAATAACAAAAACTTTTTGACTAATGGAAATTTGGTCGTGAGTCAGTTTAACAGTTAAAGTACCAATTTCTGCTCTCAATGATTCTAGTAGTTCTCTGAAATGAAGGAATATAAGACAGATATATGAAACATGTATATTCCAATATTTATATATGTGCTATTTAAAAAATTTTCAAAGTGGGAAGGAACATAAAGTTTTTTCTTTAATTCTACATAGGCTACTTAAAAATGCAAATAAAACAGTAGTTTCCATATAGAATGTGACAAGGTGAAGGTATTCCTGGGTATTCAGTGAACTGACAGAATTCTATAAACTATGTAAAATATCAAAACAGTTCATTTTTCTCTCTGAAATATATGTTAGCTGCTTGTTCCTTAGATTTTTAGAAGATTCATACATATAAGAACAGACATTTATAAGTTTATGTGGTTTGGTAAATACTAAACATCAAAATCAAATAGAAACCTACACAGTCAAATGTGTAGCCTCAATGCAGAGTTTGTTTATCTCTGAGTGTTTCAGCTTGATCGGACATTGGGATTTGATTTCGCAGCTGTTACTAGAATGGTTCCTCATAGGTTTGTTTCAACTTCCATGAACACTGGGCTGAGAGCAGAAGCAGTGCTTTGCTGCTCAAAGCAGCAGGAATGACATCCTCTCAGAAGAACCCCTTAGCTTTTAAATTAGTAACTTACCTGTAGCAACTGTGGGCCAACCTGAAATTGCCACTGATTCATTTAAATAGCAGTGTCACTGCCAAACATAGCCAACTGACAGTTAACATGCTTAGTGGCCTCAAAATGAGGAGAGCAAAATAAGCATTTTCACCTGGACATAAAAGTTCAGAAACCCCTCATTTTAGACTGCCAGAAAAACAAGTTAGACCTCTGTTAGGGAGAAATAATTTCAAAAACACTCATCTTTAAAGGATTATAGCGTAACAAGCAATAGCTTTTTAGCATTTATGATATATGATAACCCAGTGGGGATGGGGTGTGGGGCCTGCATCCAGCTTATGTCTTACAGGTTTCCATCCTTCACAGCTGGGTGTCGGTGAATGTGGTGTGTTCCTTAGTCACAGAGCTGAAACCTTTGATGGCATTCATCAGGTCCTCTTCATCCACATACTGAAAAGACACCAATCGTCACTGGTTAGGATATTTGCTGGCAACAGTGTTACACAAAATGTATATCTTGTGAGCATTAAAAGGTTAAGACATGGCACAGTGTAAGCCTCAGTTTTCTCATCCGAAAGTGGGGAGGTTTCATATGCTTCAGTTCAGAATTTAAGCAGAAGAGCCAGAATGCAAGCTGTTGTGCTTCATTGTATCCGATCTTCTTACTGTATTTTTTTTTAATTGAATAGGGCTAGGAATATGGATTATGTTATACAGAACAGATAATTTGCCACATATGGATATCTTAAAAAGCTTTCACTGAATTGCTTTGCATACTGCCTATTACCAGTATGGTCAAAAGTAAGCAAAAATGTCTGCATAGTACAGTAGTGAAGAATGGGGGCACTGTAATCAGTGCTTTTAAGTTCCAAAAAAATTACTATGAGATGTGTGTCCTTGGGTAAGAGCACACATGCATCTAGCCTTCAATGTAATATACTGAACTATATGAAGTTGCCATTTTGTATGTCAAATATGATCAATTCACAATTCTTTGTTTCAACCTAATATAATTATTCCTGACATAGAAACGTCATATCTGAAATGGAGTCATAGAATTCAGTAGTCATCACAACTTCAAACAGGCCCATGATTTTAAAGTCCTTATTATATATCATCATCCTAACAAACCAGAAGGACTATCAATTTTAGTGTGTGTGTGTGTGTGTGTGTGTGTGTGTGTGTGTGTGATTGAAATCTGGAGCCATGAAAGCTTATTTCTTGCCATTAGTTAAGGAAGTCTTTATGAAAATCATCAAATTTTCAGTGAAGGAAAAGTGAGAATTAGTGGGAGAGAGAGGTGAGTGAGAGTTCAAATGCAGAACCAGAGCTGTGGACTCAAAAAAGTATTAGTAATGATAAGGTTAAACTTTTTGTATCCCCTGGACTGAAATTATGAAAAGTGAGGTTCATACATACCAATGCTCTTACGTTTATCATGATTTTGTGGGTTTTTTGAAGAGAAACTATAGATCCTATTGAGAGACTCTTTCTCCTCTAATCATAAACCAGAAGGAAAATACGTACCTTTTTTTTTCTCCTTTAGTAAAATAGGAGACTGTTACTTTATGCCTCATTTAGGCTTGTTCCAATGTTTTCAGTCATGTCCTGCCCAAGTTAATGAAGTAGAATCTGAACATCTCTTGACTTACATATGAATGTATTTTTTGAGTCTCTGTTGTGTGCCAAAAGAATAAGACAGTTTCTACCCCACTACTCAGGCAGGTAAACATGTTACAAAATAATTGGGTAAGTGGTTAGAGGGATGAAGTGAGTGTTCTGGAGATGATCGTTCTGCGGGGTACAGGAAACCGTGCCACCTGTTTATCAACATACTTGTGTTTAACAAGGCTCCAGATTAGGAAATGACTCACCAGTCCGCTGTCATGACCCATGATGGTTTCCCACAGTGAGTTGTCTATCAAGACCTTCTTGTCTTGAATGTCCATGAGTTGGCTGACACTCCGGTGGAGAGAGCCTTGGGAATAGGTCTGACTGCCGTGACTCTGACTCGGGATACGCAGAACAGACAGGCTTCGGTTGCTCCTAATGCTCACAGGTGTCCCAGACCGGGGGATTTTGGTATCAGCTAAGCCCTGAAGAGAAAGTTGCTGTTGGTGACTAAAGTCTAAAGAAAATGGGCTTTAAGCAAGATAGAAAATCATGTGTCACACATTGTCAACGAAGGGAACACTGTCCCCATATCCTACAAAATTGAGTACATCAGGAATACTGTAGCTCACAACTTCCTGGTAAAGTGAGATAATAAGCTAATGGTCTCATTAGATATCTAGCCAGTGTCCTTGGTGCCTCCAAGAGCTCATGTACTGGCTGGGGCACTGGCTATGTTTCCCTGTGGACAGGGCTGCTGCATAGCAAAGCAGTAGAAAGGTTGAGGGGTAGCAAGGTAAGCTCTTCAGGGCTGTCAGCACAGAGCCTCCTCAACAACTTCCCTTCCCCAGAGGAAAGAGCAGTATTCTCTCATAGTCACTCACCAAGTGAGCAGTTGTATTTCCCTGTAAAATTCCTGGATTTATGTACAGAACTTGACTCCTTCCTCTCTCTTTTCTCACCCCACCTTGTTCCTCTTGTTGCAAAGCCTCCAAAATAAAGAGGTCCCAAAACACATCAGAAAGAAAAGCACTCAAGGATTAGGTTCTAGAATGTGCCATTAAGAAATGTAGCCGCTCTAAACATCTGAGGGTTCTGATTGAGCTGATTTAACCAAACTGTTTAGCTTATCATCATGCAGTTGACACACCATGCAGGGATCATGCATTATGCAGCACACAGAGGTACCTCAAAGTGCATAGTGTAACTTTTCAGGGTAACATTGCTTGACACATCAGATACATCAGCCACAGAGTCAAACTGAAAACAAAATGGAGTATCAGTCTGTGGAACATTTAAAAACAAATTCTATGGAGGGGAGAATCAAGATGGGGGAATAAAAAGGACTTTGGGTCTCACCTCCTCCTACAAATGCATCAGAAATACATCTACGTGTGGATGGATTCTCAGGTGATGCCTTACTGAATGATGGCAGTAGATATCAGACACCCAGAAGTTCAAGAAAGAACTCCATATAACCAAGGGAAAAAGGAATCTGGATGGGACCTGGTCCCGGGGAAGGAGCTGTGGAAGAGGAAACTGTTCCTGCGCCTTGGGAAGCCCCTTCACTGCCAAGAGGTCAGTCTGGACAGAAAGCGATCTTCAGAGACTTGGAAGAGAGTATACTGACTGGTGCTCTGGCTATGATGGGAGCAGGCAGAAGACAGAGAGACCAGCAAAGAGGATTGGTGCTATCTTGCTGCAGTACATGGTCCAAGATGCACACCTGCCTGTACACGCAGGGGCTGGGTGCTGAAACTCGGGGTTCAGGATGGGCCCAGGGAGAGCACAGGTTGGCTACACAGAGACAGCCTGAAGGGGCTAAAGCGTGATTGCAGAAAAAGCCCGAGCCCACCCCAGCAGCAAAGTACCATTGCTAAAGGGCATGTGGAGGAGTGGGTGTGGCCTGCCATAATAGCCTCTTTCATCAAGCTGCCTCTAAGGGCTCTGGGAGCAGGACAGTAGGTGTTTCCACACCTGGCACCAGTCTGGCCTCAGCAGCTATGGGCTTTGTAGCCCACAGAGGTGGGGCTGGGGTGCTTCCACAGCTCCCGTGATGGCTCCAGGTATGTGACCACTGCAGTCCCGACTTCAGTGAGTGGGCACCTAAGGATCTGTGCTGGTGGCCTTGTAACCCCAGCGCCTGAAGGACACCAGGGCCAAATGACTGCATTCCCAGTGGAGGCGGTGCCAAGGGTATTGCCAAAAGTTCATTCTGTGAACCTGTACAGGTGACAGCACAGGATGCACCCCACAGTAGACAGCTCCAGGGAGGGAGTACCCCAGCCACAGCACTTCTCCCAGCAGGAGCTCTCCAGTTCTGTCTACCTCTCACTGAAGCTCAGAAATGGAACTGAGGGCTTCTACTCCAACAACTCAGGAGTAGGCCCTACCCCTGACATGCAGCGACAACACAGAGCAAAGAAGAGGCCCACTAAATGTTTGAAGGCAGGATTAGAAGAAAAATGTTTACAGGTTGTAAGGAAACACAAAAGATGCTGAATAGCCAAAGCAATCTTGAGAAAGAAAAATGAAGCTGGAGGAATCAGACTCCCTGCATTCAGACTATACTACAGAACTACAGTAATCAAGAGTATGGTACTAAACAAAAACAAATACAGATCAGTGGAACAGCATAGAAAGTTCAGAAACAACAACACCCAGGCACCTGTGGTCACCTAGTCTGTGGCAAAGGAGGCAAGAATATACAGTGGAGAAAAGAGTTTCTTCAATAAGTGGTGCTGGGAAAACTGGACAGCTTCAAGTAAAAGGATGAAATTAGAACACCCACCTAAGACCGCACCCTAAAATAAACTTAAATGGATTCAAGACCTAAATGTAAGACCAGACACCATAAAAGAAAACATAGGAAAAACACTTGCCGACATAAAGCACAAGAAGATCTTTTCTGACCCACCTCTTAGAGCCATGAAAGCAAAAAGAATAGATAATAAAAGATACTCCTTACAAATGGCTTCACAGGCAAATTCTACCAAACATACAAAGAAAAATTTTAAACACTGATCCTTCTCTAACTCTTCCAAAAAGACTGAAGAGAAGGGAACACTTCCAGAGACATTCAATTAAGACACCATCACCTTGATACCAAAACCAGACAAAGACACCACCAAAAAGCAAATTAGGCTAATACTATTGGTGAATATAGATGCAAGAATTCTCAGCAAAATATTAGCAAACAGAATCCAACAATACATAAAAAAGATGAAACACCATGAACAACTTGGATTCATTCTAGGGTCAAAAGGATGGTTCAACATATGTAAATCAATCAATACACCACATCAGAAAAGACAAACACCACATGATCATGTTAATAGATATAGAAAAATCATTTGATAAAAGTTATCCATTTATGATTTAAAAAACTCTAGAAAGTGGGCACAGAAGGAACCAATCTCAACATAATAGGGCCATATATGACAAATCCATAGCAAACATCATGCTCAATGGTGAAAAACTGAAAGCATTTCTTCTAAGATCAGGAAAAGACAAGGATGTCCAGTCTCACCACTATTATTGACCATATTTTTGAAAGTCCTAGTCAGAGCAGTCAGTGGAAAAATGAAGAGAATCCAAATCAGAAAAGAGGCAAAACTGTCACTGTTTGCAAATGACATCATACTATACATAGAAAATTTAAAAGTTGCCACCAGGAAACTTGGAACCTATCAATGAATTTGATAAACTTGCAGGGTACAAAATACATAGAAGTCTCTTGCATTCCTATACACTAACAATGAAAGACTGGAGAGAGAAATTCAAGAAACAATCCCATTTATGACTGCATCAAAAAGAATAAAATACCCAGGAATAAACAATGGACCTGTACTCAGAAAACTATAAGATACTAATGAAAGAAAGATGACAACAGATGGAGAGATACAGCATATCCTTGGCTTAGAAGAATCAATATTGTGAAAATGACTACAACCCAAAGAAGTCTACAGATGTAATGCAATCCCTATCAAACTACCAATGGCATTTTTCAAAGAACTAGAACAAAAAATTTTAGAATTTATATAGAAACACAAAAGTTCCTGAATAGCCAAAGCATCTTGAGAAAGAAAGAGGGAGCTGGAGGAATCAGGATCTCTGACTTTACACAATACTACAAAACCACAGTAATCAAAACTGTACAGTTCTGACACAAAAACAGAAATATGGATCAATGGTACAGGATAGAGCCTATAAATAAACCCATGCATCTACCATCTCCTACCTATGAAGAGAGGCAAGAATATACCAATGAGAAAAGATGGTTTCTTCAGTAAGTGGTGCTGGGGAAAAATGGGCAGCTACAAGTGAAAGAATGAAATTAGGACAGTTCCTAAGACCGTACATGAAAATATGGATTAAAGACCTAAGTGTAAGTCCAGACACTATAAAACTCTTGGTGGGAAGTATAGGCAGAACATTCTTTGAGATAAGCAAGAAATCTTTTCATATATGCAGCAGATATTTTCACATGTACCTCCTAGAGTATGGTAAATAAAAACAAACAAATGAGATGTAATTAAAAAGCTTTGTACAGCAAAGGAAACCACTGAAATCAAAAAGGCAAACCACAGAATGGGAAAAAAAAATTTGCAAACCATGTGACCAGAAAGGGATTAATCTCCAAAGGGAATGAATAACTCATACAGCTCAGTAAAAAAAAACAAACACACAATCAAAATAGGGGCAGAATATCCAAACAGACATTTCTCTACAGGAGACATCCAGGTGACCAAAAAAAAAAAAAAACAAAAAAACAGGTGAAGAGATGCTCAATATCACGAATTATTAGACAAATGCAAATAAAAAACTACAATGAAGCATCATCTTGTGGCTGTCAGAATGGCCATCATCAAAAAGTCTTTGACCAGTAAATGCTTGAGAGGTTGTGGAGAAAGGGGAACCCTCCTACCCCTGTTGGTGGAAATGCAAATTGGTACAGCCACTATGGAGAACAGGATGGAGGTTCCTTAAGAAACTAGAACTACCATATGATCCAGCATTCACACACCTGGGCATATATTCAAAGAAAACCATACCAGGAAAAAGTAAATGCAGACCAGTGTTCATTGCAGCACTATTTACAACATCCAGAACATGGAAGCAATCTGAATGTCCATCAACAGATGTGGTATATATACATAATGGAATATTACTCAGCCATTGAAGAAGGAAACAATGCCATCTAAAGGAACATGGACGGACTTAGAAATCATCATACTAAGGGAAGTAAGCCCAACAGACAAAGGCAAATGTCATATGATACCACTTATATGTGAAATCTAAACATGATACAAATGAATTTAAAAAGCAGAAACAGACTCACAGACTTAGAAAATAAACTTATGGTTACAAAGGGGAAAGCTATGGGTAGGAATAAGTTAGAAGATTATGATTAACATATATACACTACTGTGTATAAAACATAACAAAAACCTAATATATAGCACAAGGAATTCAATGTAATACTCTGTAATAACCTATTTGGCAAAAGAATGAAACAGCATTAATGTGTGTACTGTTGTTTTTCAGTCACCCAGTTGTAGCTGACTCTTTGTGACCCCATGGACTGGAGCACGCCAGGCATCCCTGTCCCTCACCATCTCCTAAAGTTTGCCCAAGTTCATGTCCATTGCATTGGTGATGCCATCCAGCCATCTCACTGACACTTTCTTCTGTCCTCAATGTTTCCCAATATCAGTAACTTTTCCAGTGAGTTGGCTGTTCACATTAGGTGACCAAAATATCAGCTTCAGCATCAGTCCTTCCAATTTCCAGTGAATATTCAGAGTTGGTTTTGTTTAAAATTGACTGGTTTGATCTCCAAGGGACTCTCAGGAGTCTTCTCCAGTCTTCTGTAGTTCAAAGGCATCAATTCTTTGGTGCTCTGCCCTCTTTACAGTCCAGCTCTCACAACTGTATGTGACCACTGGGAAGAACATAGCCTTGACTCTACAGACCTTTGTCGCAAAGTGATGTCTCTGTTTTTCAACACACTGACTAGGTTTGTCTTAACTTTCTTCCCAAGAAACAGTCATCTGATTTCACAGTTGCAGTCACCATCTCCAGTGATTTTAGAGCCTAAGAGGAGGCAATCTGTCACCGCTTCCACCTTTTCCCCTTCTATTTGCCATGAAGTAATGGGATTGGATGTTATGATCTTAGTTTTTTTTAATATTTAAGTCAGCTTTTTCACTCCCTCCTTCACCCTCTTCAAGAGGTTCTTTAGTTCCTCTTTGCTTTCTTTCATTAGAGTGGTATCATCTGAAGTTGTTAATACTTCTCCCACCTGTCTTGATTCCAGCTTGTAACTCATCCAGCCTGGCACTTCTCATGATGTGCTCAGTGTATAAGTTAAACAGGGTGACAACAGGTAGCCCTGTCATACTTCTTTCTCAATCCTGAACCAACGAGTTGTTACATACAGGGTTCTAACAGTTGCTTCTGGACTTGCATACAGGTTTCTCAGGAGACAGGTAAGATGGCCTGGTATTCCCATCTCTTTAAGAGCTTTCCACAGTTTGTTATGATCCACACAGTCAAAGGCTTTAGTGTAGTTGATGAAACAGAGGTAGATGTCTTTCTGGAATTCCCTTGCTTTCTCTATGATCCATGAATGTTGACAGTATGTACTATGTATAACTAAATCACTTTGCTGTATAGCTGAAACTAACATATCAATGTAAATCAACTATAGTTAAGTATAAAATAATTAAGATAAATAAGGAAAATAAAAACTTTTCTGTGAATGACACACACACACAAAAAAGAAATTAAAAATGCATTGAGGCAAATGACAATGAAAACACAACCATACAAAATGTGGGCAATGCAGCAAAAGCAGTTCTGGTGAGACAGAAGTTCACAGCTATATAGAATTTCTTTAAGAAAAAGAAAAATCTCATTTAATAGCTCTACACACCATCTAAAAGAGTTAGGAAAGGAAGAAACAAAACCTAAAGTTGGCAGAAACAAGCAGATAAAAAAGATCAGGTAGGAAATAAATTAGAGATTTTAAAGTTATAGAAAAAGATGCAACAAAAGTAAATAAGAAAAGAGGAGAATTGACAACTGATACTACAGAAATGAAAAAAGAAAACTGAAAATTATTTTGTCAACAAATTCAACAACGTACAAGAAATGGACAAGTTTTGAGAAACACGGTGTACCAAAACTGAAGTAAGAAGAAATAGATTACCTGAACAGACCAATCACTAGAAGTGGAACAGAACCTGTAATTTAAATAAAACAAACAAAACTCCAGGGCCAGATGTTTTCTCAGGCAAATTCTACCAAACATACAAAGAATAACATCGATCCTTCCCAAACTCTTCCAAAAGACTAAAGAGGAGGGAACACTCCCAAAGGCATTCCATGAGGATGCCAACCCTGATACCACAACCAGTGAAAGTGCAAGTGAAAGTCGCTCAGCCATGTCAACCTTTGTGACCCCATGGACTATACAGTCCATGGAATTCTCCAGGCCAGAATACTGGAGTGGGTAGCCTTTCCCTTCTCCAGGGGATCTTCCCAACCCAGGGATCAAACCCAGGTCTCCAGCATTGCAGGCAGATTTTTTACCAGCTGAGCCACAAGAGAAGCCCAAGAATACTGGAGTGGATAACGTATCCCTTCTCCAGAGTATCTTCCTGACCTAGGAACTGAACCAGGGTCTCCTGCATTGCCAATGGATTTTTTCACCAACTGAGCTATCATGGAAGCCCCACCACAACTAGTCACTACCAAAAAAGATAGTTATAGGTCAGTATCACTGATGAATACAGATAGAAAAATTCTCAACAAAATATCAGCAAACCAAATCCAACAATATATAAAGATATCATATACTGTGAATAACTTCGATTCATCCCAGGGTCACAAGTATGGTTCAGTTTAGTTGCTCAGTCGTGTCCGACTCTTTGTGACCCCATGAATCGCAGCACGCCAGGCCTCCCTGTCCATCACCAACTCCCAGAGTTCACTCAGACTCATGTCCATAGAGTCAGTGATACGATCCAACCATCTCATCCTCTGTCATCCCCTTCTCCTGCCCCCAATCCCTCCCAGCATCAGAGTCTTTTCCAATGAATCAACTCTTCGCATGAGGTGGCCAAAGTACTGGAGTTTCAGCTTTAGCATCATTCCTTCCAAAGAAATCCCAGGGTTGATCTCCTTCAGAATGGACTGGTTGGATCTCCTTGCAGTCCAAGGGAGTCTCAAGAGTCTTCTCCAACACCACAGTTCAAAAGCATCAGTTCTTCAGTGCTCAGCTTTCTTCACAGTCCAACTCTCATATCCATACATGACCACTGGAAAAACCATGGCCTTGACTAGACGGACCTTAGTCGGCAAAGTAATGTCTCTGCTTTTGAATAT
>SJYQ01001163.1:0-81822 GCA_006410935.1 Redunca redunca
TCATCTTTCAGGATTTGAAACAGCTCAACTGGAATTCCATCACCTCCACTAGCTTTGTTCGTGGTGATAATTTCTAAGGCCCACTTGACTTCACATTCCAAGATGTCTGGCTCTAGATTAGGGATCACATCATCATGATTGTCTGGGTCATGAAGATCTTTTTTGTACAGTTCTTCCGTGTATTCTTGCCACCTCTTCTTAATATCTTCTGATNAGACCATTTCTGTCCTTTATTGAGCCCATCTTTGCATGAACTGTTCCCTTGGTATCTCTAATTTTCTTGAAGAGATCTCTAGTCTTTCCCATTCTGTTGTTTTCCTCTAGTTCTTTGCATTGATCGCTGAAGAAGGCTTTCTTATCTCTTCTTGCTATTCTTTGGAACTCTGCATTCAGATGTTTATATCTTTCCTTTTCTCCTTCACTTAACTACACATCAGCTTTTCTGGTTTTCCAGCTTGCTGCCTAGAGATCTTGAGACTTCTCAACTTTCATAACTATGTGAACCGATTCCTTATAACAAATCCCATTTACTCTCTGTCTCCATATCCCAGTGCTTGTGTTTCTCTGGAAAACCCTCACGCATACAGCATGCATAGGCATAGATGGTGGAGATTGTTGGTGACCATTTTTGCACATATTCTACTATGAAGATGATGAATGTGAACATTTGCCCACCAGATGGGGTTTTTCCTTTCCTACTTCTTGGCCATGTGCACAGAGCTAGGATGCAGTACTGCCAATCAGGTAAAGGAAAACAGCTACACAGCCTTCTAGCTCCAGATTATATTGCTAAATGTGAACGTTTAACAAAGAACCTGTGAAGAAAAGCATCAAGATAAAAATACAATGATTAATTCTGGAGGAGAAAGAGACAATTCAGTGAACAAAATAGAACTTTTAAAGAACTATACTTAAATTCCTATTAGCTTCCTATTGCTTCTATAGCAAACTTAGTGGTTTCAACAGTGCATGTTTATTACCTCTTGAGTTCAGAAGTCTGGAATGGTTGTCACTGAGCTAAAGTCAAGGTGTTGGCAGAGCTCATTCTTTTCTGGAAGTTCTAAGGGACAACCTCTTTTCTTGGCTTTTTCATCTTCTAGAGGCTGCCTGTGTTCCTTGGCTTATACACTCTTCCTTCTTCCATCTTCAAAGTCAGCAATGATCAGTTAGGTCTTTGTCATTCTGCTGGTATGAGACCCTTTCTGGTTTTGACCTTTCTACTAACCTCTTCCCCATTTAAGGATGCTTGTGATCACACTGGGCCCTCCCAGGTAATTCAAGATATTCTTCTTATCTAAAGGTCAACTGATAAGCAACCTTAATTTCATCTACAACAGACATTTCCCTTGCCAAGGAACCCAAAACATGCTTAGGTTCTGAGTGTCAGGACAGGACATCTTTGGGTGAGTGAGAGGCTTTATTCTGCCCATTCTAGTTCCTAAGGAATTTGGGGGAAGAAATACAATTCTATGAAAATAGGAAGTCCACAATTTCTTCTTGATTTGGTAGCATTTATAGGTTGGAAGAATCTCAAACATAGGAGGTACTCAATAAACAATCGTTTGTTGGATGGTTGGAAGGGAAAGGAAGAAGACAGTAGTAACTAGACCCTGTGAATTTCATGAGTCTTGGTGACATGAGGAATACTCAGGAGAACACGTGGCTGTATCCTTGGAGACATCCTATGAGTGAAGGGCTATGGAAAAGAAGCTTGTTTTCAGATATTTGCTTGCCATATGATATTTGGGAGGAGCATGGATGATACCCTGGGGAATGTGAAGGATGTGAGTGATATTTATTGGAAAGGAGGTGGAATCTCTAGAATGATAACTTGCATTATACGTGGTCAGTGTCAGAAGGGTACTTAAATTACCTAATGTTGCTGTTATGCTCAAAATTCTCCAAGCCAGGCTTCAGCAATACGTGAACTGTGAACTTCCAGATGTTCAAGCTGGTTTTAGAAAAGGCAGAGGAACCAGAGATCAAATTGCCAACATCTGCTGGATCATCGAAAAAGCAAGAGAGTTCCCGAAAAACATCTATTTCTGCTTTATTGCCTATGCCAAAGTCTTTGACTGTGTGGATCACAATCAACTGTGGAAAATTCTGAAAGAGATGGGAATACCAGACCACCTGACCTGCCTCTTGAGAAACTTATATGCAGGTCAGGAAACAACAGGTAGAAGTGGACATGGAACAACAGACTGGTTCCAAATAGGAAAAGGAGTACATCAAGGCTGTATATTGTCACCCTGCTTATTTAACTTCTATGCAGAGTACATCATGAGAAACGCTGGGCTGGAAGAAGCACAAGCTGGAATCAAGATTGCCAGGAGAAATATCAACAACCTTAGATATGCAGATGATACCACCCTTATGGCAGAAAGTGAAGAGGAACTACAACGCCTCTTGATGAAAATGAAAGAGGAGAGTGAAAATATTGGCTTAAAGCTCAACATTCAGAAAACTGAGATTATGGCAACAGTGGAAACAGTGTCAGACTTTATTTTTTTGGGCTCCAAAATCACTGCAGATGGTGATTGCAGCCATGAAATTAAAAGACACTTACTCCCTGAAAAGAAAGTTATGACCAACCTAGATAGCATATTCAAAAGCAGAGACATTACTTTGCCAACAAAGGTCCATCTAGTCAAGGCTATGGTTTTTCCTGTGGTCATCATGTATGGATGTAAGAGTTGGACTGTGAAAGAAAGTTGGACTGAAGAAAGCTGAGCACTGAAGAACTGATGCTTTTGAACTGTGGTGTTGGAGGAGACTCTTGAGAGTCCCTTGGACTGCAAGGAGATCCAACCAGTCCATTCTAAAGGAGATCAGTCCTGAGTGTTCTTTGGAAGGACTGATGCTAAAGCTGAAACTCCAGTACTTTGGCCACCTCATGTGAAGAGTTGACTCACTGGAAAAGACTCTGATGCTGCGAGGGATTGCAGGCAGGAGGAGAAGGGGACAACAGAGGATGAGATGGCTGGATGGCATCACCGACTCAATGGACATGAGTTTGGGTGAACTTCAGGAGTTGGGATGGACAGGGAGGCCTGGCGTGCAGCAATTGCAGAGTCAGACATGACTAAGTGACTGAACTGAACTGAACTGAATGTTCGTGAAGGTATAGAAGAGGATATTCTTTCTACTTTGTATAGATGATAACTGGACTAAATGAACCAACTTCAGGGTCCCAAATAGGACACTGGGATTAGGAAAGGCTGACATTGCCCATGGAAATCAGTTTAAACATTTTTCAAAGCTTGCTGTGTGTGCAGGCAATAGAGTAGATTCTCCATAGAAGCACTTTTTCTTTCTTTAACATGAAAACTCTTTTCCCCTCTGGTCTGAGTGCGATGCTGTTAGTTTATGACACATCATTTTTACAGAGGATGTCTGCTTTATTTCTTTTTAAAATTCCACAAACCTGGAAACAAATTCTCTTTGTTTAGTATTCTTCATATATGTGTAAACAAAATGTTCTACCAAATCTAAACAATCAGAGCTTTAAATTTTGAACAACCATGAGAAAATTGAGTACCAGAGATTCAAGGAAAAACACATGTAATCTCTAATGTAGGTCCTCACTCCTGCAGCTAGTTTTAATGAGTAGCCATTCAATTGAGTTTCTCTCAGGATCTAGGACAGAAAATTGCACTTAAAAATCCACTGGGATGTTTTTTGTTTGATTCAGGATGAGTAATGTTGGCATGTGATAGGGGATATCTTTTGAATCATCTCAAGAATAAGAGCCTTAGTTTTATGAGCAGGGAGTCCCAGTATGTTTTGCGTCATGTATAATCCTACATGACATGGTCCATGACCCTTTAACATTCTGGAACACAGGAACACTTTTAAGTCTAATAAAGTAAACAAGTAGCAGCATATTGTTACTTTTTGGTTCAAATTTGAAGTATTATACTTCAGACTCTGAATTACATACAGGAATTTAAATGTGGTTTTATATTTGGGCTTCACAAGTATTGTAGGAAATGAGGCCTGATACTCTCCTTCATCATGGCATATATCTATACGTATATATTTTCATCATAAATGTTGTATGTTGGAATAATTTTAGGTTTGCAGAAAAGCTGCAAAGAGAGCATAGAGAGTCTCCTATATCCATACCCTGGCTTCAAATTTCCCCTTGTGTCATTATGTTACGTTACTGTGGTGCATTTGTCAAAACTAAGTAATCAACATTGCTATGTTCTTATTAACTAAACTCCAAACTGTATTTAGATTTTGCCAGTTTTTCCTTAATATCTTTTTTCTGTTCCAGGATCTCACTCAGATAACCCATGCATTTAGTCATGTCTCTTTCATTTGGACAAACTAGACAGTGTATTAAAAAGCAGAGACATCACTTTGCCAAAAAGGCCTGTATAGTCAAAGCTGTGGTTTTTCCAGTAGTCTTGTATGGATGTGAAAGTTGGACCATAAAGAAGGCTGAGTGCCAAAGGACTGATGATTTCCAACCGTGATGCTGGAGAAGACTCTTGAGAGTCTCTTGGGCAGCAAGAATATCAAACCAGTCAATTCTAAAGGAAATCAACTCTGATCAATGGAAAGATCATTCCTGAAGCTAAAGCTCCAATATTTTGGTCACCTGATGTGAAGAGTCAGCTCATTGGAAAAGGCCCTGATGCTGAGAAACATTGAAGGCAAAAGGAGAAGGGGGTGACAAAGGATGAGATAGTTAGGTAGCATCACTGACTCAGTGGACAGGAATCTTTGCAAACGCTGGGAGAAAGTGGAAGACAAAGGAGTCTGGTGTCCATGGGGCTGCAAAGAGTCAGACACAACTTAGCAGCTGAACAACAACGACAATATCCATATATGTGTGTATATATGTATCTTTTTCAGATTATTTTCCATTGTAAGTTACTATAAGAACTATATTGAGTAGAGATTCATGTGCTATAGAGTAGGTCTCAAACTGAGTAGTGTATATATGTTTATCCTAAGCTCTTAATTTTTCTCTCCCCAATCCCCTTAGCCCTTTTGGTAACCATAAATTTGTTTCCCATGTCTATGAAGTATTTTCTTGTTTTTCATTTTCTTGACAGTTTTGCGAGGGTTGGTTAGGTATTTCATAGGATGTTCCTCAGTCTGGGTTTGCTTGATGATTTTCTTGTGACTAAACTAGATTATGGATATATGGGGAGAAAACTAGAGAGGAAGTGCCTTTTTTACCACAAAGTATCAGGGGTTACATGATGTCCGTGACTTACAGTTGGTGATGTCAATTTCATCACTTGGTTAAGATCATGCTTACCAGTTTTGTACACTGTAGAGTCACTCTTTTCTCCTTTCTTTGGAAATGAGTCACTAAACCCAGCTGACAAGCAACAGACTGGAAGAATTGCCCTCTATCTCCTGGAGAAAGATGTGTACCTGTATACATTATTTAGAATTCAACATCATCTTTTTATTGTAGTTTTACTTTCAGGATTTTAACTTCAGTAGACCTGAGTTTTGTGTGTGTGAAGAAAGGAAATACTAAAGGAAATACTAAATACAAAGGCTTTAGTGCACGCTCTTATTGTCTCCATTCTGAGTAAAGAGTGTATGCTTGATGCCATGTTGATACTTGAATCTTTTGTCTAAAATGCCCAACTACATCAACATATGCAAGATTATGGTGGAAGTAAGCAGAGGCAGATTTGCACATTTTTTGAATGTATTTAGATGAAGTGAAGCTGAATTCTGAATATAGAGTATAATAAACTCATTGATTTTAAACCAAAATTTATACATTTGTATTGTATATCTCAGCTTCAATCATGTCATGTCTCCACACACACACTCAGTGGCTTGCTGACTAGATAGAAAATAGATTTCTATCATGATTTGCATCACTATGGGGTCACAAAGAGTCAGACACGACTGAGCGACTAAATTGACTGAACTGACTGACCTCCTCTCTTGGACCTTAGCATCCATCCCTAGAGCAGATACTAGGAGCTACATTGTGTCCCTTCAAAATTCCATGTTGAAACCCTAACCCTCAGTTCTTCAGAACTTGAACTTATTTGGAAATAGAGTCTTTGCAGATGTAAGTAGTAAGATGAGGTCATTAGGGTGGGCCTTAATCTATTTCACTGGTGTCCTTATTAAAAAAAGGGCAATTTAGTTACATAGATGCACACACAGGGAGAATATCATGTGAAGATTAAGGCAGAGATCAGAGCAATGCTTCTACAAGCCAACAACACCAAAGATTTCCAGAAAATACCAGGAGTTAAATGAGAAGTATGGAACAGATAGATTCTTTCTCACAGAGCCCAGAAGGAAACAGCTCTGTCAACCCCTTGATCCTGGACTTCCAGCTTTCAGAACTATGAGACAAAAAAGTTTCTATTGTTTCAGCCACTCAGCTTGTTGTACTTTGTTATAGCACCTTTAGCAAACTAATACAGTAGATAACTGAAGTTGGACTGAGCAACCCAGGTATTGTTGCTCGAAGCTTGGTTGGTTGTAAAAAAAACATTTTCTTGGTCATAGTCTCCAAAAGGAATCTGTAACTCTCATTTACTATAAGCTTTCACAATGGACACCTTTGCTAAATGTTCATTTAAGATTTCTCTATGGTGTGGATCATGTTGAACTGTATGATTTTTGGCCTTTGCTTCCAAAATCTCCTTCAAATCCTGACAGCATCATCACAATAGATGAAAAGTTAATTCCGATTTTGGTAGTCAAATTCCTGCCCCATTCTTAGTGGTTGAACCAATACTCGAGGTATTCAGCTTTGCCTGATTTGGTCATAGATGGTGACTGCAGCCATGAAATTAAAAGACGCTTACTATTTGGAAGAAAAGTTATGACCAACCTAGATAGTATATTTAAAAGTAGAGACATTGCTTTGCCGACTAAGGTCCGTCTAGTCGAGGCTGTGGTTTTTCCTGTGGTCATGTATGGATGTGAGAGTTGGACTGTGAAGAAAGCTGAGCGCTGAAGAATTGATGCTTTTGAACTGTGGTGTTGGAGAAGACTCTTGAGAGTCCCTTGGACTGCAAGGAGATCCAACCAGTCCATTCTGAAGGAGATCAGCCCTGGGATTTCTTTGGAAGGAATGATGCTAAAGTTGAAACTCTAGTACTTTGGCCACCTCATGGGAAGAGTTGACTCACTGGAAAATACTCTGATGCTGGGAGGGATTGGGGGCAGGAGGAGAAGGGGACGACAGAGGATGAGATGGCTGGATGGCAACACAGACTCGATGGACATGAGTCTGAGTGAACTCTGGGGGATGGTGATGGACAGGAGGGCCTGGCGTGCTGCGATTCATGGGGTCGCAAAGAGTTGGACACGGCTGAGCGACTGAACTGAACTGAACTGAACTGAAGGTAAACTTCTTGTTTTCCTGATAAAGCAGTGTTATCTTTCAGGGTGGGATAAAATGTGGTTTTCATTTAGCATTTGAGTTGAAAAAGTTTGTGCATTTTCTATCAGAATCAAGCACATGCCGTCCTTCCAGTCAGCCAGCACTGTCTGAACCATAGCTCTGGTCACCTGCGGTTTGGGCAAGACAAGGATGTGAATACTCCATACACTTGTGCCTGGCACCTAGTTTGCTAGGAAGACTGTTTCCCAATCCATTTAGAGACCATAATGTGTATCTGCGTGCTTAATCACTCAGTCATATCCGACTCTTTGAGACTTCATGAACTGTAGTATTCCAGGTTCCTCTGTCCGTGCGCTTCTTCCCGAACCAAGGATCAAACCCTGGTCTCTTGCACTCCAGGCAGATTCTTTACCGTCTGAGCCACCAGGGAAGCCCAGAGACCATAATAAGTTCACTTAACTACTGAAGTGATGGACTGGGGAGCAGAGAAAAAAGGTAGTGGTAATTATAATCATTAAAGGGATTTGAAAAGTAACTCTTTGAAAGATATTATCATATACTAGTACTTCTCCAGAAGAGTTCTCATTATTTTTTAGGCTTGCCTAAATATCACTATGTCTCAGCATTTAAAGGAACTGAAATGTGGAAATGAATGAAAAACTCATATAGGTACACCTCTCCCTCCCCTACTCTAGGTCAAATGTAATTGAAACTAACATTTCCTAAGGAAGGACATTTGAGTAGGCAAATGAAAACCTGACATTTTGTTAGTTTTCAACAAACTGTTGCCAAGAACAATTTTGATAGCTTGAGAGTTGTGAAAGGTGAAACAGGCTGCTACAGTCCTGAGATGCACCTCCTTTAAAGGAAGAAATACAAAACAGGGGCTGGATGGTGCTCCCTGACCCTGGAGGGTGAACACAGCTAGTGAAAAGCGACTGGAAAACGGACTCCACGAACTGCTTAATCGAGGGTTACCAGTTAGGAGACCAGGTACAACTTTCAGGCTTGGGTAGCATATATGCTGCCGAATTCACTTCTTATATTTTGTAGTAGGCTTTTCATTTTTTCAGAAGAAATTCTTTTTTAGAAAAGTATTTTTTATTTATGCTTGTGCGGGGGCGCTGCAGCCCTTGGGCTTTCTCTAATTGTCGTGAGCTGCAGTGCACCGGCTTCTCATTTTGGTGACTTCTCTTTTTGAGGAGCACAGGCTCCAGGTTCACAGGCTTCAGTAGCTGCAGCACTTCGGCTGCAGTAGTTCTGGCGCATGGGCTTAGTTGCTCTGAGGCGTGTGGAATTTTCCCGAACCGGGAATCGAACCTGTGTCTTCTGCACTGGCAGATGGATTCTTATCCACTGTACCACTAGGAAGTCCTAGAGCAAAAATTCTAATTCTTCTCCAAGTGTACCCACTTCATCTCTTTTTGTAGTTGTTTTTTTTTCAGTTAAGAGTCTTTTAATGAAAGAGCCACCAGTTCTGACTTATCCAAATGGCAATTCCTTTTCTCCTATCTGGAAATTACTGTAGAGTTTGGTTGATCTGGAGGGCAGTTTGGGGGAAGGTTATCATTCTCAGATGGCAGCAAATGTTAAACTGAGAAGTGCTGAGGGAGGGAAAGAAAGCATTTCTGACAGCAAAATGAGTTTAAATAAAAAATTTTAAAAAAGTGAGTGGGGACCTAAATAGAAATTTCCCTGACAGTCTGAAAGCAAGGTTGCTACCAAGCCTTTCATAAACTGACACGGTATTAAAAAAAGAGGGCTTTTCAGGTGGTGCAGGGGTAAAGAATCAGCTTGCCAATGTAGGAAAGGCAAGAAAACTCTTCCACTGAAATCTGACATTTGTTGAGATGGTAAAGAGTCCTTCTGCAATGCAGGAGACCAGGGTTTGGTCCTTGGGTCGGGAAGATCCCTTGGAGTAGAAAATGGCAGCCCACTCCAAAATTCTTGCCTGGAAAATTCCATGAACAGAGGAGCCTGGTGCGCTACAGTCCATGGGTTCGTGAAGAGATGACATGACTGAGCATGTCTGCACACATAAAGTGAAGATTCAATTACCTTAGGACACACCTTGCTAACAGATTCACAAGATAAATCGAAATGAAGCACAGATGCTCACAGACAGAGTTCAAAGCCATGGCAGCTTGATGCTGAGTGTAGTTTTGGGGGTACGGAGCTTGGTGGGGCCACCCTCCCTGCCCAGGGTCTGAACAGCCTCTATAAAAGCTCACTGTGAAATAAACATTGAATGGCATCTTTGCTTTTTGCCTTTAAAAATTTTACCACGTGGTGCAGCTTGTGGGATCCCAGCTCCCTGACCATCGATCAAACCCCAGTTCCAGAAGTGAAACACAGAGTCCTGACTCCTGGACTGCCAGGGAATTCCCTTTGCCATTTTCTTTTAATATATATAGAAAATTTAAAAAAATACTCTTTGGATTTCTTTGGGTTAGTAAATGTGTCTGACTCTTTGGGACCCCATGAACTCTAGCCCACCAGGCTCCTCTGTCCACGGGATTTTTCAGGCAAGGCTAGTGGAGTGGGTTGCCATTTCCTTCTCCAGGGGTTCTTTCTGACTCAAGGATCGAACCTGGGTCTCCTGCATTGCAAACAGACTACCATCTGAGCCACCAGATTTAACTAGGTTAGTACAAACAGGTACGGTTTAACCACTTTGCAGGTACTGCCGATAGTCTGTTTTATACCAGTTTGCTTTTAGGAGAGACCTACAGTTTACTAAAAAACAGGTACAAATGTAGGTCTCTCCTAAAAATGAAGTGGTATAAAGCAGACTTTTGGGGGGCACTTGTAATGTGGTGAAATCGTCACTTATCAGAGTGGAGCCCAGCAACCCAGCCTTCTGCTGGATCCAGTCTGAGAGCAGAGGGAAGAGAAGGGCAGGGAAAGGAGCTTAGAGCAGAGAGCAGAGATAGAGTAAAATAAAGCAGTGCAAAAGAAAAGAAAAGAAGGGAAACACAGCCCAGTAGAAAGGTACAGAAGTGTGATTGGCCCAAAATGAAGATGATAATTGACCCAGGCTGTCAGCCAGCGGCAGGCGGTGAGAGTGGAAGAAGACTGTTGCCAGAACTGAGTAGAGGAAAACTCACCATTCTACATATCCTGACCTGCTAGGAGGTGATTCTATTACAGCACGATAAAATATTTTCCCCTAAGTGCAATCTTTAGCTATCAGGAAACGTTTGGATTATGTTTGTATATTTTACTAAAGAAGGAAAAGAAGCTTATAATAAGTAAGGCGTTTGCTGTAAAAGTGAAAGTCTGGGGGAAAATGGTTAAATTCAGTGATGTGTGAATGTTGTCTAGAGCCACTATTCCTTGAAATGTTGAAAAATTGATGCAGAAATTCTGTTGTTCTTTACCACTGTGATAAAAAGATTGAAAATTAAATTCCAAAGAAAAGAATCACTGCCTTGAAGTTATTACCAAGGCAGTGGGGGCAGTTTGCGAGAAATGAACATTGAAGAATGAAGGGAGTGAAAATAAAGATGACATAACATAAAACAAAAAAACGTAAAATAGATACACACTCGCTGGATCCATGTTCTCCTGTTTCATTTTTTAATTTCCCTTCCCTTTTTACAGAAAGGGCTATATTTGCTACTGTACATGTTTCAGGATTTCTGAGTATGAAATTCACCAGAAGGTAAACAGGCCAGCAGGAGAGAAGGCAGTTTGCGTAATGAAATTCTTAGCAGAAAGTGCGTCTGTTTCCGAGAAAGCTCTTTTATCTGATACCCTCGCAGCTTAAGTTCAACTTATCCCATGCTCCCCTCCCCCATTTCAAGTTGGCTTTAAGCACACATTTCTAGGGCTTTCTGGGCTCATGTATTATTGATAAGCCATCCTTTCCTCCCTTCCCACGGGGCCCTGCATGACTCCTGCGGTGAGCTTGCACTTTAGCAAGGGGAAGTTGGTGAGTAAGAGTCTGTTATTTCATCATCCCAGCAAGAGGAACCTCTGCCTCCCTACCTATTGTTTACTGACTAAATGGCCTCTAACAAACCTTGTTAGACCAGGAAGTCCAGGAACCGGAGTTCCATGTCCCCTCATCTCTGGTCCCTTTACAAGGAGTGATTGTGGAGCCCCAGCAGATGGTTTTGAAGGAGCTGGAAGGGATGGTTCGAGGGGGTCAAGGCCATGGCAAAGGGGCTGGGAGGCCATCACCCAGGAGATCTCTTGGAATGCTGCATTTATCTGCTTGATTTTAAAACATAGACTTTTACGGCACAGGTCTGGGATGTGCAAAACATGGACGGGACAGGTAAACATTTAGACAGTGGAGAGATGAAGGCATGAGAATGGGAATTCCTTGAGCTTGCAGGAAGCTCTGTGCTTGCTCTCTGACACTTGTTTATTTGTGTGTTCGAGGGTTTTACAAGTGAATATTAGGGTGGAAGAAGAGTAGGTGATTCACAGAGCACCAGGGTGCTGAAAAATGTGTGCACATTTTGTGGGTAAATAGATTTTTAAACTGTAGTAAGTTCTAGAAGATTCTTTGACACATTTTGAAATAAGTTGTAGAAGCAACTGAGCGAAATTTTCTTTTTCCTCCCCCCAACGAGTTAAAATGAGCCAAATGGAGTTCTTCTTTCTTTGTTTTTGGCTGTGCTGGGTCTTTGCTGCCGGGTGGGCTGTTTCTGCGGTGCATGGACTTACTACCACGGCTTCTCTGGTTGTGGAAGATGGGCTCTAGGCCAAAGGGCTTCGGTGGTTGTAGTACACAGGCCCAGTCGTTCTGGCCCATGTGTCCAGCCCCTCCAAGGCATATGGAGATGGAACCTATGTCTCCTGCACCGGCAGGCAGAGTCTTTACCACTGAGCCACCAGGGAAGTCCCAGTTTTACTTTTGAAAGCATATTCTCCATTTGTCTTAACGATGATGAGGGAAGAAAATGAAGTATTATCTGCACTGATCTCTGAATGTGAGCAAGAGAAAAAACAAAGCCCTGGGCTGTTTTAGTTGAGCAAGATTGAGCAGGAGACATAGAGATTCGGGGTCATAACATGGCCATGAGGTCATTCTTTATAAATCCTCTTCCACTGTCATGGAGGAATCTGAAGTTCCAGGTGACAACCACCCAGGTTTCTTGAATCAGAGGGCCTGCTGCTGGGTTTGGGACCCCCTCACACCTGGAGTGGACCGAGATCTGGCCAAGTGGGCTCAGGGCACAGAGCCGGCAGGGGGCGATTTTGGAGAATCTGAATCAGTGAGAAGGGCTGATAGGCAGTGGGAAATGCTACTCGGGAGTCAACGCCATAAGCAGGCGGATGGGGACACAGTCTTCCAAGGTTGTGTGTGTGTGAGAGTGCTCAGTTACTTCAGGCGCATCCAACTCTTTGTGACCCCATGGACTGTAGCCCACTAGGCTCCTCTGTCAGTGAGAGTCTCCAGACAAGAATACTGGAGTGGGTTGCCATGCCCTCCTCCAGGGGATCTTCCCAACCAAGGGATCGAACCTGAGTCCCCTGTGTCTCCTGAATTGCAGGTAGATTCTTTACCGCTGAGCCACTGACGAAATCCCTTCCAAGGCTACTTCAGGACAAGACTCGCATTCTACTTTCAGGTTTAGAAATAGGAGAAAATGTGTTATTATCTATGTGAGTTGACATGAGTCTTCTGCTTAGCAGAGCCTCCCTGGTTTCATCATTACTCACTGGACCACCCGAGGAACTGTTAGAATTGCTGCAAAATACCCAAAAATGTCAGTTGGACTGCTGGTTTTCCAACACTCTGTCCCAGAGCTCTGGAGTGTGTGTGGAGGGAGGGAGAGGGGAAAGACCAAATCTTCATGGTGACTTTATGTTTATTGTCTCTATGAGAATTCTTAGTAAGATTTCCTTTGGGAAAAAGAAGGGAGTTCTATCCATTAATAAAATGTTTGAAAAATCTAATCTCTTCTCATTTTACAAATGAGGAAAATTAAAACCTAGAGAGGTTAATTGACTAATGTGGGATTCCACAATTAACGGCACAGATTGAGTTTCAGCTCTAATCTTTTGACCACCAGGGTGCTGGTGGTGATTTCAAAGACCTGGTGTATAGAGAAGACTCTAAGTGTATGTTGTTGCTGTTCAGTCATCCAGTTGTGTCTGACTCTTTGCAACCCATGAACTGCAGCATGCCAGGCCTGCCTGTCCCTCACCATCTCCTGAAGTTTGCCCAAGTGCATTGCATTGGTGATGCCATCCAGCAGTCGCACTCTCTGATGCCCTCTTCTCCTTCTACCCTCAGTCTTCCCCAGCATCAGGGTCTTTTCCAATGAGTCAGCTGTTTGCATGAGTTGACCAAAATACTAGAGCTTCAGCTTCAGCATCAGTCCTTCCAATGAGTATTCAGAGTTGGTTTCCCTTAAGATTGACTGGTTTGATCTCTTTGTTGTCCAAAGGACTTTCAGGAATCTTCTCCAGCACCACAGTTCGAAGACATCAGTTCTTTGGTGTTCTGCCATCTTGGCCATCCAACTCTCATAACCATACAAGACCATTGGGAAGACCACAGCTTTGACTATACAGACCTCTGTCGGCAGAGTAATGTCTCTGCTTTTCAACACACAGTCTATGTTTGTCATAGAGGCAATGGCACCCCACTCCAGTACTCTTGCTTGGAAAATCCCATGGACAGAGGAGGCTGGTTGGCTGCAGTCCATGGGGTCGCAAAGAGTCGGACACAACTGAGTGACTTCACTCTGGCCAAGAAGCAAACGTGTTCTGATTTCATGGCTGCAGTCATCATCTGCAGTTATTTTAGAGCCCAAGATGAGGAAATCTGTCACTGCTTCCACATTTTCCCTTTCTATTTGCCATGAAGTAATGGGGTTGGATGCCACGATCTTAGCTTTTTTAATATTTAATTTTAAGCTGGCTCTTTTNTTGCCCAAGTTCATTGCATTGGTGATGCCATCCAGCAGTCGCATCCTCTGATGCCCTCTTCTCCTTCTACCCTCAGTCTTCCCCAGCATCAGGGTCTTTTCCAATGAGCCAGCTGTTTGCATGAGTTGACCAAAATACTAGAGCTTCAGCTTCAGCATCAGTCCTTCCAATGAGTATTCAGAGTTGGTTTCCCTTAAGATTGACTGGTTTGATCTCTTTGTTGTCCAAAGGACTTTCAGGAATCTTCTCCAGCACCACAGTTCGAAGACATCAGTTCTTTGGTGTTCTGCCATCTTGACCATCCAACTCTCATAACCATACAAGACCATTGGGAAGACCACAGCTTTGACTATACAGACCTCTGTCGGCAGAGTAATGTCTCTGCTTTTCAACACACAGTCTGTGTTTGTCATAGAGGCAATGGCATCCCACTCCAGTACTCTTGCTTGGAAAATCCCATGGACAGAGGAGGCTGGTTGGCTGCAGTCCATGGGGTCGCAAAGAGTCGGACACAACTGAGTGACTTCACTCTGGCCAAGAAGCAAACGTGTTCTGATTTCATGGCTGCAGTCATCATCTGCAGTTATTTTAGAGCCCAAGATGAGGAAATCTGTCACTGCTTCCACATTTTCCCTTTCTATTTGCCATGAAGTAATGGGGTTGGATGCCACGATCTTAGCTTTTTTAATATTTAATTTTAAGCTGGCTCTTTTACTTTCCTCCTTCACCGTCATCAAGAGGCTCTTCAGTTCCTCTTCACTTTATGCCATCAGGATGGTATCAGCTGCATATCTGAGGCTGTTGATGTTTCTCCTGCCTGTCTTGGTTCCAGCTTGTTACTCATCCAGTCTGGCATTTCTCATGAAGTGCTCAGCGTATAGGTTAGATAAACAGGGTGACAGCAGACAGCCCTGCTGAACTCCTTTCTCAATCCTGAACCAATCAGTTGTCCCATACAGGGTTCTAACTGTCATTTCTTGACCTACATACAGGTTTCTCAGGAGATAGGTAACATGGTCTGGTATTCCTATCTCTTTAAGAGCTTTCCACAGTTTGTTATGATTCACACAGTTAAAAGCTTTATTGTAATTGATGAAACAGAGATAGATGTTTTTCTGGAATTCTCTTGCTTTCTTTATGATTCAGTGAATGCTGGCAATTTGATCTCTGGTGCCTCTGCCTTTTCTAAACCCAGCTTGGATGTCTAGAAGTTCTTGGTTCTTGTACTGCTGAAGCCTAGCATGCAAGATTTTAAGTATGACCTTACTAGCTTGAGAGATGAGTGTAATTTTCCAATATCTTGAACATTCTTTGGTATTACTCTTCTTGGGAATTGGGATGAGGATTGACCTTTCCCAGGCATGTGGCCACAGCCGGGTCTTCCAGATTTGCTGGCATATTGAGTGCAGGACTTTAACAGCATCAGCCTATAGGGTTACTGAAATGTAATTGCACCCGCTAACGTTACTGAACACACTGCTTCCTAAGGCCAGCTCGACTTCACTCTCCAGAATGTCTGGCTCTGGGTGACAGACCACACTGTCGTAGTTTTCTGGCTCATTAAGGTCCTTTTTGTACAGTTCTTCCATGTGTGTACCAGTGTTGTATGTACTGGATCTAATTTTATTTTAAACAAACAATGCTTATATGACAGTAATCACCCACATTTATGTGTAAGACCTATTTAATTACATTACAATAATGTGTGGATTGGATGAGGTTAATATACTCATTACTATTATCATGTGATAATTCTAAAGATCTGTTTTGCTCATTTGCTTTCTGTATGAAAATGGAACTGAGCTCAAAGTTCTTGTTTTATTATTTTTAATTTGACCACACTGCAAGGTACCCATGATTTTAGTTCCCCAACCAAGGATCAAACCCTGGCACTTGGCAATAAGTGTACAGAACCCTAATCACTGGACCTCCAGGGAATCCCCAAATTTCTTGTTTTAAATAATTCAGCTGATAACTAAAATTTTAGCCAAGTGGTGAGTCTCTTCACATTTTGTAGAACACACCTTCAAAAACAGAAGTTATCTTTGCTGATTCTTTAAAGTTTATAGAAATACTTACCTTTTTCCATTTTCCCTTCTCTCTTTCAGTTTGAAACCCTAGCCTCATTTGATCATCCTCCACTCAACTTTTGAATATCATCATCACCACCGTGTACTAATAATAGTGTATATCTTCAATAAAAGAATAAAATGCAGTCACTACCTAGGGGTGAGTTACAATACCCAAAAGTATTAACAGACCAATATAAAGCTATAATAGGAATATTTTCAACTTGGAAGTACTGATATTTTTCCGTTCGCCTAGTATTGTGTGAGTCCTAAGTTGGTTCAGTCATGTCTGACTCTTTGCGACCCTATGGATCATAGCCTGCCAGGCTCCTCTGTCCATGGGATTCTCCAGGCAAAAATACTGGAGTGGGTTGTCACACCCACCTCCAGGGGATGCTCCTGACCGTAGGATCGAACTCACAACTGCTGCGGCTCCTGCATTGCAGGTGACTTCTTTCCTGCCAAGCCATCAGGGAAGCCCTTTCCTAGTGTTAGTTCTCAATATTTTGTAGAAAGCAGCCTCAAGGTTTGAACCAGCTATCATCTTCCTAATATTGTCTTAAGTGTTGCAGTTACAAATGTGAGGTCCCTGGCTTAGGAAGTGTCTGCTAGACTTATACAAAGGATGTCTGGGAACCAGTAGGAAGAAATTAGCAAGCCAGACAGGGCAAGTTAGGCATGGAGAGTCTTTCAACAGACTCTCTTAAATTACCCTAAGACCAGTTTTGAGGAACTGAGCAATGTATAGGAGAGAGAGCAGAGCAAAATACAGACCACTTGAGAAGCCTGAAGCCGCAGTGGAAAAACATGTCTTTCAGCATGTCTGTAAAGAAATCCTGGTTGTGCATAGTAAGAAAGGAAGTGAGTCAAGTTAGGCACTGGATGGAGTGCAGAGGGCTACATGAGCCAAGATGAGAGTTTAGATTTTACAATCTAGGGCAAAATAATGAAGACATTTAAGCATGGAGTGACATGAAGAACAGGATCTGGTAATAGAAAGCAAGGTTCAGTTAAAGATTTCAGAGAAAGGATAAAACCCTACATTTGCCATGGAATGGGATGGCTAAGTTGGTTTTAGGGGGAAAAATCTTCAAGGTTGAGGAGATCAAGGTTTACACTCTGAGGTGCCAGAGTGTAAGATGAGTCTTGTATCTTAATGTATGTTATGCACAGCGTTTTTCAGACTAGAGGTAGAGAAGAAAAGCTGATGGGTAGATATCCAGATATTGAAATGAAAGTGTTAGTCCCTCAGTCGTGTCTGACTCTATGCAACCCGATGGACTGTAGCCTGCCAGGCTCCTCTGTCCGTGGAATTTCCAGGTGAGAATACTGGAGTAGGTGGCATTCTTTTCTACAGGGGATCTTCCCTACCCAGATATCGAACCCGGGTCTCCTACATTGCAGGTAGACTCTTTACTATCTTGACAAGTGTCAGAGAGCTAGATGGAAGAGTCTGCTAGGGCTAGATCATATAAGCTTCAACAATGGTGTTTTTACTTTCTGTTTTGTAAGAGCAATGAGAAAACAGCAGGAAATATTTCTCCTGAGGTTCTGTGTGCGTGGAAGTGGGTGGGAGGCCAAGCTGTCTTCTCTTGAGAGTGGATTGAGTTATGTCCAAGTTGAAGGGGAGAGAATGTATGGATTTTTCACCCCAATCATTCCTAGTCTCAGGCAAGTAGTTGGTCTGTAAATGGTTATTAAATGTTACATAAAAGGGTTGTGACTGTTCTCTGGAGAAAATGATACTGATTATTGAACATCTTTTTGTATTTTTCCTAGACTCCTGAGATATTTGTAGTGTTCCTATACATATTGCTATAGCTCTAACCTCAGCACCAAGAGTTGATTTCCATCCATTTGCTTTTGCAGTCACCATTTCAGGGACATTTGCTCATTTTACCAATATTTACTGACTGCTACTATGTGTTTCATGCTGGAGGTATGAAAGAGAAAGAGCTGGAAACTGTTTCTCTTTTTCATGGAGTTCTTGTTCTATTAACAGTAGATGTGGAATGTTAGAAAGATATTTAAAAAAAAACCAAAAACTTAATTTGAATCTTTCCTTTAAAAACCAACCAAAGAATGAGCAACTCTTTACAGCAACATTTTAGTACATGATCTTAAAGGATGAATGTGTAGTGAAAGGTGTAAATAAATTAGTATGTATGTGTGATAGGCCATTAACCCTTAACCACTGCTGATTAATCTAATTTATGCTTAATTTTTATTCTTGAATTCTTACAATTTGTTACATATCTTATAAAAGTAGCCTTTGTTCCCCGAGCAGAATGGCACTAAAGTCACTGAATTACTTTGTTTAGTTGTTGAATTTTCTTCTCACATATTTCTTAGCTGTTTGACACAACTGAAGATTTATCTTTGCCCTTCTTGTTATCTCTTTTTGGGTCTCATATATCTTTGCAAATGGCCGATAGTCATTACTTAGGCCAGTCTCTGTGGTTATATAACTTTTCCCTTTTATAAGAGGAAGTGAATTATTTTCCTTATTCCCAGTAGAAATTAAGCATATTAGCTATTATTTTTGATAATTTGTATTAATTTCCTTCATAGCAGTGAACAATCAGAGTTGGAACGAGAAAAAGTTCAGGTTACACCCATATTGGTTTTGTAAGTGGTTATATATTTCCTCTAATAAATTATTTTAAAAATAACAAAAAAAATGTAATGTCTTAAAAAGGAAACTAGAAAACTACAGGTGTAGTGAAATCCCAATCATTGTTGCAAAGTCTGTGAAGACTCATGACTAAAACTGTGATTATTACATGTATCGTTTTTTTTTTTTAAATTTTTAAGCACATGTACAGGCTTACAAATATTTGAGTAATTTTTTAATGGCATATTCATAGTCATTTTAGATGGTCTCAAGTTTTTTGTCTCCTTGAAAAGATAGAAACCTTTAATCAGTTCGACTTTGCTCACTGAGCAGTAAAAAGGACACAAGGATTTCAGTTACTTTACAATCAAAACATATAACTGTGTGTATAGATGCAAATTAACACAAGGCTACATTCATGACAAGATAAGTCTTTGATGGGTAATGTTTTGAATATCAAGCAATTGAATCCTTTTCTCTTCTTCTTTGAAAATTTTGGAGGATGGAAAAATGTTAAAGTAACCATGTGACTGATCCATGTGTTCTGGCTAAAGCAATGTAAGTAGAATCCCACTTTGTGACTTCTGGAAAAGATTATTTTCTTCCATGAAAGTGTCAAATGCAAGAGGAGAGCTCTCTGGTTCCATTTCTTCTCTATTTTTCTTCCCTAAAGGTGGCTATGTGAGAAAGCAATGGCTGGCCCCCCTGAGATGGGGGGCACCCATCTCAGGGACCATGAGACAAAAAGTCTAAGAACAAAAATGCATCATATCTGGGATGCTAAAAGAGAGAAAAAAGATAAAACAGATAGGAAAACACTTACCTCTCTGATGACATCACTTTGTTACCTTGTCAAATTTGAACCCACTGACCTCAGGTTTTATTGTACAGGAGATCATTAAATGTCTGCCTTCCTTAAGCTCCTGTTGGCAACTAATGCTCACTGATTTGCTGCAGCCTTTTCCTGACTCATTCCCAGTCTCACATTTGATGACGAAGTGATAGCAGATATTTAAATCCAGGGTTTTGGATTGCAAGACCCATGTTTTCTTGGCCTGGGTCTCTTTCCACATAGTCTTAAGGTGAGAAATAAATACACAAACTGTAAAGTAATAACATGTATTATCCATCATGCTGACTTTCCCTCCTCTTATTTGAAGCTCTATTTCTCTCATAACCCTCTGGAGTCACTTTGCTCACGGTTTGCCTAATAAGTTCTGGGAATGAAGTTTTCTTCACCGTCCTTTATTTCCCTTATCATTACATGTTCTTCTACTTCATTATGACTTTGGCAAGTTACTGATGTTTATGAAAGGATGATTTATATTCACTTCGTTTCATATTTTGGTCTCCGTTGAGCGAGGCGGGGCTTGTAGGGTGGGGCTCAATTTATTACCAACATTCCATTTTTTTTTTTAAACTAGTATTTATTACATAGTTTTTTGTATGTGTGTGTGCATTGTCAGAGAAGGCAATGGCAACCCACTCCAGTACTCTTGCCTGGAAAATCCCATGGACGGAGGAGCCTGGTAGGCTGCAGTCCATGGGGTCACTAAGATTTGGGCACGACTGAGCGACTTCACTTTCGCTTTGCACTTTCATGCATTGGAGAAGGAAATGGCACCCTACTCCAGTGTTCTTGCCTGGAGAATCCCAGAGACAGAGGAGCCTAGTGGGCTGCTGTCTATGGGGTTGCACAGAGTCGGACACGACTGAAGTGACTTAGCAGCAGTGTGCATTGTAAACATTTAATAATGGCTACCAATGAGAAAACAGATTAGTTTGTAAAGTTTGTAGAATCATACAGTTGATAAAAATTTGATATGCAAGTGTTCGTATGAGAGAGAAGACAGAGGTTAAGGATCGTTATTGATTGCCTGCGCATGCTGTTTGTGTCTCAGCTGGGGAGGATCAATAACTTATTTTGGTTCTTTAAATAAGAAACATTTTAATGTAAAATTACATATGAATTTTGTGTCATTTTAACCACAGTCAATTTTTTCTAGGATATATGATGAATGTATAGAAATTACATAGTGAAGAAAGGCCCATAATGAGACATTACATTTTCACCTGGCTTTATCTGTTAAAAAAAAAAAAATGAGTGTGCTTAAGATTTTTATTCAATTTGCATTGGTAACAGCCTCATATATCATTTTCTTTCAGTTGATTTATCTCTTTCTAGGGATCAAGTGTTAAAGATCTCTATGTAGATATTTGGTATGTACATAACTGAAACCTAATCATAGGTTTATTCATGTAACTCAAAAAACCCACAGAGATTCTCCAGTCAGAGCAGATGGCCAAAACTGCAGACTAGGAATTCCTTACGAACATGGCTTTAGGAAAAATGTGGAGGTCTCTGAGAACACCGTAACACTGACTTATAAGGGGGTAGCATGAAAGTGAGAGTGAAGTTGCTCAGTCGCGTCGACTCTTTACGGCCCCATGGACTGCAGCCCACCATGGAGGAAGTCTCAGGCTTTTCCATCCATGGGATTTTCCAGGCAAGAATACTGGAGTGGGTTGCCATTTCCTTCTCCAGGGGATCTTCCCTTCCCAGGGATTGAACCCGGGTCTCCTGGACTGTAGGTAGACTACCATCTGAGCCACCAGGGAAGTCCATCAGGAAGCCGTTAGGAAGGGAGCAGAGTACAGGTTTGCAAAAATACTGATTAAGGGCAAAATGAAGCCTAAGCTAGTTGAATTCAAGCGAAAAGTGTTGTTGCTCAGTCGTGTCTGACTCTTTGCAACCTCATGGACTTTATCCCACCAAGCTCCTCTGTCCATGAAATTTTCCATGCAAGAATACTGGAGTGGGCAGCTATTCCCTTCTCCAGGGAATCTTCAACTCTTACTCAAATGTACCAATATATTAAAGAAAGAGCATGCCCAATAGACAGAGGATTGAGGAGCCATGAAAGCTTATGGAGAAGAACTCCAGAAAAAGGATCTTTATGCCTCTCAACCAAGACTTATTCTGAACCAAGAATACACTCTATTTCCAAGGGCACGCATATAATTGTTGTTATTATGATTAATCTCTAACCTGTAAAGGCTGCTTTCAATGTCAAATGCTACACAATTTTAATGCATTTTGTTATTTAATCCACATGAAACCTCAAGGATGTAAGCATTGCTATTATCCTTGTTTTGGAGATAAGGATATTAAGGCTGAAGGAGGTCAAGTTGCTCATTTAGGTTCCTACAGCTAATGAGTAGCAGTATTGGGATTTACACTTCATCTAGAGAATCCGTACATGTAACCACAGTTTGGCTAATTTATGAGGACAAAAGGGAATTCTCTCTGCAGTTTTGCACAGAGGAATCTGAGGATTTAAAGTTTATTCTTGCTCAACAATATGTGTTGGCATTAAGACAATTATTCAGGGTCTCTTGACTCTTAGTTTGATGTGTTTCCAGCCTATGAGGATACCTCCAGGGCATGGGGAAGTCACTGAAGAGCAGACTAGCAAAGCAGCTGCCTTCATACTGGGCAACCTTAGAGGGCTTGGGGAGGAAGTAATGATGCACGGCTTACGCTTAAGGAGTGGAGAGCTATTTTCCACCTTCCTGAAGGCTGATTATTTCCATAAACTGTTTGGAATTTTCCTTCCTAAGAGATTTGTTTATTCTCGCCCATTTATTCTTCATTCAATCATTTATTTATATCAGTCTGAACTCATAGGTATTTATTAATACTTTATACACTGGGTTATAATCCATCGGATTTCATTTATTTTCTTGTTCAAATTGTTCAAGCTTTGGAGACTGGGAGCTTGCTCTGTTGACTCCTGGGTCATTTTGATATGCCCATCATTGTGGGTTATTTTTATTTTGGAGTGCATTTTTACTTTCTGGCATTACAAGATGCTCTAGGCTCTTCTTGAATGTTTCTGCCTTAGTCCCAGAATCAGAACTTTCTCCAAGGAGCCCTTTTTCTTTTAATTGGAGGAATCATTAGAAACCGAGATCTAGGTGGTATGAATTACATTTTACACAGCACACCCATGGCGGATTCATGTTGATGTATGGCAAAACCAATACAGTATTGTAAAGTAAAATAAAAAAATTAAAAAAAATATGTGTAGCTAATACTAAAACGTCATGATGGTGGTTGCTCTTAGGGTGGGGTGGGGGATTGGTGAGTGGAAGACATCCCCAGAGGCTTTAAGGATATCTGATCTCTTGCTCGAATTCAGAGCTGAGTACATGGGATTCTTCATTTTGTGAAATTCATCAAGCTTTATGCTTATAATATGAGCATTTTCTGCTTTATGCTATATTCTGTAAAAACACATGGAAAAATAGAAGAAAACAAAACAAAAAGTAAAAAACACTCCCTGAGTTTCAAGGAGACAAACTCTGGAGTTTGGTTCCCTGGGTTCAAAGACTATCAGCATTATAACATTTAGCTAGCTACTTAACTTTTCTGTCCCTCTGTTTTCTTTATTGATGAGATCAGGACGGGGTTATTATCTGCTATCGATGGCTGCTCATAACAGCAGTCTCTCTCTTTCTTTCTCTGATACACACATATGTATTCATACACATACATATATGTGTATATATGTTAATACCTACTGCATCAATCCTTAATATTTGTGGGTTCTCTGTTTGTGAGTTTGCCTACTTGCTAAACTTTGCTTGTGATGTCCAAACCAGTGTCTGTGATGCTCTGGGCCATTTGTGGACATGTATAGGGAGGTGGCACGTTTGAATCACCCAGTCAGTGTCCATGTTTCCAGTGAGCTTGAATGAAGCCAGGCTCTGCCATCTAGTTTCAGCTTTCATAGGGTAAAGAAATGTCCTTTCTCAATGTATTTAGTGCCATGTTTTTAACATTTTTGTGCTTTTTGTTGGTGATTTCACTGAAAGGTGACCTACAGGGCAGGGCTAAAGTCCTTACAGTTCCTAAGTACAAGCAGGCCATGATGTACCTTATGGAGAAGATAGGTGTGTAGATAAACTTCATTTAGTCTTGAGTTATGGTGCTATTGGGTATGAGAGGAATATTAACAAATCACCAACATATATTAAATAAGGTGTCTTTAAAGAGAGGGAATGGCAACCCACTCCAGTATTCTTGCCTGGAGAATCTCATGGACAGAGGAGGCTGGTGGGTTACATTCCATGGGGTCGCAAAGAGTCGGACATGACTGAATGACTAACATACAAACATACATAAAGAGAGACAAAGTTATCTATTGATCAGATGATAAAGATGTTGTGACTAGATGCGTGCAGGAAACTAACCTTGTATTTGCCTAAAAGTAAGGCTCATTATTTGCTAATTTAGTGTTTGTGGTACCTAAAGATTATGATGACTACAAATAATGAAAATCAATTGCATATGTGTAAATAAAGATATATAGATACAGATGTACTTAGATACATGTGTATACCCAGATAGATACACATAGATATTAATGTGTTGATAACTCAGTTGGTAAAGAATCTGCTTGCAATGCAGGAGACCCCAATTCGATTCCTGGGTCGGGAGAAGTGATAGGTTACCCATTCCAGTATTCTTGGGCTTCTCTAGTGGCTCAGCTGGTAAAGAATCTGCCTGCAATGTGGGAGACCTGAGTTTGGCCCCTGGGTTGGGAGGATCCCCTGGAAAAGGGAAAGGCTACCCACTCCAGTATTGTGGCCTAGAGAATTCCATGGACTTCATGGACCCCATTGCCCACTGGGTCGCAAAGGGTTGGACATGACTGAGCAACTTTCACTTTCATTTTATTTATCTATACAGATACATAAAGATATGAGGACAGTGCCTATCAATATAATTAGCTCTCAATAAATGTGACAGCTATTTTGATCTAGGCATCTGACTAGATTATTGCTTTCCAACCCACCATCACTCTTGGGAAAGATAATGCTGAGTCTTTTGGCTGTAAAGAGTGCTTCTCCCCCATGATGGAGAAGGTACAGTTCATAAACAAGCAAGCCCTTCATCTCATGAAACTTAGGCTGTTTATAATCGAATTCAGTGCACCACTATATGCATGTCTAGCATATAGCAGCTAGTACCTAGAAATTCCTCAGTATTCTGTAAACTACCTAAAAATCTTAAGGGAAAAGTTAGAGTAGAAGTGAAAGTGAAAATGTTAGTCACTCAGGCATGTCCCGACTCTGCGGCCCCGTGGACTGTATCTTGCCAGGCTGCTTTGTCCGTGGGATTCTCCAGGCAAGAATACTGGAGTGGACCATGCCCTCCTCCAGGGGATCTTCCCAACCCAGGGACTGAACCTAGGTCTCCCACATTGCAGGCAGATACTTTACCAGCTGAGCTACCAGGGAAGTCCAAGAAGAGTAGGGGAGCCAAGTCCACAATTAAGCCACTATGTTAGACAAAGGCAGACAAGTAAACAAATGAGTCCTGAGTAAGAGAATTTATAATGGTTTTTTCCTTGTCCTGAAACTTAACACTCTATGACTAGATGTCCTGCACTCTGCGTAAACACTGAGAAACCTATCTAATATAGGAAATGAACGCACACTCTAGCTTTCAAGGCAATTAGTGTGATATTCCTATTTCCTTTCTAGGTTAAGAAAGCAAATCTGTTCGGATGCAATGCCAACTAAATACATGATCTGATTGTTCCAGTTATCCTGTGCCAACAAAAGCAGAAATGGGCTTTCCAGTGTTCATGATGAAGTAGGGAACCTATCTGGTATTCGTGTGCCTTGGAAACCAGCCACTATTCAAAGCTTTCTAGGCAATTTGAATCAGGTTGCTGAGCTTAGAAAAAAATATCCTACAGCCATATTTTGAAGACCAAAGAACTCAAAACATCCATATTCTGGGCTATTGCAAAATGCAGCGCTTGGGCTTCCCAGGAAGTGCTAGTTGTAAAGAACCCATCTGCCAAAGCAGGAGTCTTAAGAGACATGGGTTCGATCCCTGGGTCGGGGATATACCCCGGAGTGGGGCATGACAACTCACTGCAGTGTTCTTGCTGGAAAAATCCCAAAGACAAAGGAGCTTGGTGGGCTACAGTCCAGAGAGTCGGACATAACTGAAGCTAAAATGAGCTGTACTCAAGAGCAGTCGAGATACGAATGATATGAGGTTGGATTTTAGTGGAAAGGAGGGGCAGAGAAGGGACAGTGTCATGGATATTTGCAACACAGGACAAGGGTAAGCCCAGTTGATTTCATTTAAAATGCACAATTTGGGGCAATTCTAGGAGGTGGGATTATTTCTTGGAATTGAGGTGAGGCCCAGAACAGTACACTGGATGTCAAAGCCATTCAGGACTCTCTGCTAGAATTGTATCAAAATAAGTGTAGTCCTGGAATTCCTCTGAGCAATCTATTTGGAACGTCAAAGCGTATCACCTAGATGCTGGATTTCTCGGTAAAAGTTCTGGAAAAAAAAAAAAAGAATCAGGAAACCTGCTTTAGCATATATGAAGGTTAAGAGGTAATGGAGAAAGCCTGTTTAAATTAAACTGAATCTCACCTATAAACTGACTTAAGTGTTTCTAAAGCCCCCTCTTAGCCCTAAAATACAATCATTGTGCAAATGAAATGGGATATACTTATTTCAAAACAAAAATCATTTTCTCAGCCAAAAAATTAAAAAATACTATTAGTATGCCTGGGCTTCCCCAATGCCTCAGCATGTAAAGAGTGCCTGCAATGCAGGAGATGCAAGAAAGGCAGGTTTGATCCCTGGGTTGCGATCCCTGGAGGAGGGCATGGCAACCCATTCTAGTATTCTTGCTGGGAAAATCCCAAGGAAAGAGAAGCCCAGAGGGCTATGGTCCACGGGGTCACAAGTCAGACATGACTGAAGTGGCTGAGCACAGCAGACACACACACACACACACACACACACACACACACACACAAACACACATCAGTATGCCTACCCCATATAGGGTTTGTGCCATTTCCTCCTTGACAGGCAAAGTGTATCTCTGTCAGGTGAGGGAACTTTATTCCAGAGCTAACCCAACATTAAGATGACATATCTATGTGTGGGTTGATGCCATGAGATGCCCAGCAATCCCTTCAAGAAAATCTGCTGGGAGGTGGGAGGCTGGTGAGCAACCTTAGCATCTGTGCATTGCTGCAGACAGCAGGGGTCTACTGATGGGCAAGTGCTGCTCCAGGGCTGTCAGTTTGGATGAGATGTTCTCAGAGCCCTCTGCTGGCTGGCTGTTTCCCTCTTTCCTTTCACAGGTGTCAGAACTGCAGCTCAGTCTGAGGGCTGACTTCAGAATATCTCCCCTCTCTCGCTGAGACAGGCTGGAACCTGGGACGCTTTTTTGCAGTGCTGTAATGCTTGCACCTGGACAAACGTCTCTTCGAGCTAAATGTACAAAAAGCTACAAGGGAGTAAAAATAACCGCGTGCATACGCAATGGGGGCAAATTCTGGACAGCAAGTTACAAAAAAAACCAAAAACCCAACTGCCACTTCTGAAGAGTTGGGTGTTGCGCGTGTACCCTGCACGCAACATCACCAGAGGAGCTGGGCAAAGCACCTAAGCCACGCTTCTGGCCCAACCCTTTGACATACCTCTACCCTCACCCCATATAAGGAACCAGATCCACCCTCCCCACTCAGAGAGCAAGCAAGCAAGGGAAGTTGTTGTTTGTTTTCCCTCCCCTCTGCTGCAGTAGAGGCCCCAATAAAGCCTTGCCTGATTTCCTTGTCTGGCCTCTGATCAGTTTCTATTGATTAAGGACTGTCATCGGTAACATATCCTCCCATCTACCCTTCACTTTCGAATTGTGGTGCTGGAAAAGACTCTTGAGGGTCCCTAGGACAACAAGAAGATCAAGTCAATCCTAAAGGAAATCAACCCTGAATATTCATTGGAATATTTAACAGAATGGCAACCCACTCCAGTATTCTTGCCTGGAAAATCCCATGGACAGAGGAACCTGATGGGCTATAGTCCATGGGCTTGCAAAGAGTCAGACATGACTGAGCGACTGACACTTTCACTTTTCATTCATTGGGAGGACAGATACTGAAGCTGAAGCACCAATACTTTGGCCACCTGATATGAAGAGCCGGCTGATTGAAAAAGACCCTGATGCTGGGAAAGACTGAGGGCAAGAGAAGAAGGGGATGACAGAGGATGAGATGGTTGAATGGCATCATTGACTCAATGAACATGAGTTTGAGCAAACTCTGGGAGATTGTGAAGGACAGGGAGGCCTGGTGTGCTGCAGTCCATGGGGTCACAAAGAGTCAGACAGGACTTTTTAGCAACTGAACAGCAATAACTCTTCCCTGGGATTTCCTTTCCATCCCCACCAGATCTCTCCAATATCTAACTTCCTCTTCATGTCTGTGTCTTGGAGATCTTGATATCCATAAAAAAAGGATCTGATAAATAAATAAGACCCAAGGAGGGAGGAAGGGGATGGTCTGTCTATTTCAGACTCCAGTCACCAGGTGCTCCCTTTGACTGAGGACCTGATGGAGTTATTAGAATTGTCAGGTGAGAGATGACTCAGACTGGCCTGCCTTCTTGGGCAGTGGGCAGGAAAGACAGATGACCCACCCTGTGCACCAACCAAGGATTTTGGAATATTAGCTAATTTGGGGTGAAAAGGAATAGACTGAGAGTCACACAACCTCCAGTCTCTCCAAGTTTCTCAGCTGAGAGCAAGGTGAGAAGCCAGCTTAGTGGTGATAGAGGTTGTATGCCCAGTTCTACCCTGAGGGTCCTTCCCCATGCCCAGTGGATTATAGGAGTCCTTCTGAGACCTCTCCTTTCCCTCGAGACTGCTCTGAATGTTCATTGGTCAGAATTCCCTAGATGGAAATGCTAGGAGATTTGCTGGGTGTCACACCTCTCACATACACAGACTAGAGTGTCAAACATTTCCCTTGGTTGTAGCTGAAAGAGTCTCAGTTTGAAGAGCAGAGATGGGAGGGGCAGAGGGGTCACGGGCATTGCCCCAGGGGAAGTCACAGTGATGTTCTCAGGCTTAGAGCTGTCACCTGGAAATCTCAGAAACTAATGGTTAAATCATACTGACTTTTCTGCCCAAGGAACTATGGAGGCAGGCTCTAGTGGGAATCTTACTTTGACCCCAGGTCAGCCCATTCTTCTCTCAGTGAAAGAGCTGGCTGAGGAGGTGACTCAGAGTTAGTTTGCACAGACATACACTTACGAGTGACCTTTCCTCGGAAATGGGGAAATGCTTTCATAATTCAGAGGGGCATGCTGAGTTAGGAGACAGAAGCTCTGGTTATTACACAAACCCTCTGGGCAGCTCTCCCCAGCCTCTTTCTCCCTGCGTCCTCTGCTGTCAGCTGAGCGGATCTGTGGCACAGTTGCGTGCTTTACCTCAGCCATTGTCAGAAGGCCACATGGTCCAAATGAAAAAAAAAAAAAAAGAAAGAAAAAAGGGCACACAAAATATAGTGGGAAGAAAGCATACTTAAAAGTGGGGCTGTCCTCATTTATCTGGTTAGCTGTTTTTACTGGTTCCTTCAAAAGAAAGCTATTTTCACAAATACTTCCTTTGAAAATCCTTATCTTGAAGACTTAAGAGAGCATCTTTTGTAGACATGGAAGCACAATATTCTCTGCTTAATTTTAAGTTTGTTTACTAGGCATGTTCCTCTTTAAAAAAAATATTACTTAAGCTTTACATAGAAGATAGAGGGCCTATAAAAGAAATAAATTATTGTAATATGCCTTATTATTTTTCCAGGTTTAGGGTAAACACATTCTTTTTTGTTTTACTTCCCCAAAACATTAGTTAACAAACAAAATGCTCGATTACAATTTTTAAACTGAAATATAGTTGATTTTCAACGTTGTGTTAATTTCTGCTATCCTGCAAAGTGATTCAGTTTTGCATATGTATACATTCTTTTTTGCTTTTTGTATTCTTTTCCACTATGATTTATCATAGGATACTGAATATAGTTCTCTAAGCTATACAGTAGGACCTTGTGGGTTTATCTATTCCATATTATGGATAGCTATTTTTTAATTGAAAAATTATTTCGATTAAAAAAAATAACACACATCTCAAATCTCAAATAGCTCATATTCATTTCCTTCCTGAACTCTGACCACTAAACTTTATTAAAAGCAATACAGGGCAGGTGAAGGACAAGCATAGGAAAGACAGCTACTTGTAAATGCATAATAAATATAGCAGGCTCACTGTTCAAGTTAAATGTGTTTCATTGTCTGATATCTATTTGTAGTTCTCATAAAATACCTTTTTTTTTTCCTGTGTATTCATTGCTGTGAGGATTGAAAAGGGAGGTCTAATATTTTCTCCTTTTCATCTCTTTGCCAACTATCAGTAGCTGGTTGGAAAAAAAAAAAAAGAAAGAAGAAGAAAGGCAAAGAATCACACAGATTTGGCCTTCATGTTACCCTATTACCCCATCTGCAAATTGCCCAGAGAGCAGACAGATGGAAGGCCAGCTGCAGCTGCACAGGACTGGGGGCCCGAGGGACCGCACACAAAGCAGCCGGCACTGCTAGGACCCTAAGCCAGCTTCTTCTGCCTCTGATCACCTCCCCACCCCTGCTACGTGGCTCTGTCTGGGCCAGCATCACTCACATCCACCAGCGAGGACCTGAACGGTTTGTCTCAAACCAGGAATGTTAATAGAAGCTGATTGTCTGCAGCCAGCCAAGAACCTTTTCGCCATTGTTTACTTCTAACGTGTGCTCTGTTCACAGCCTCTCTGCGACAGGCCACATCAGCAATACGAGATGGGGAGGGTGCCACCCTGGACGCCTTCCTACGCTCAAGGGAGGTGATGTACACAAAGGACTTGGTAAATCGTAACATCCTTTCTGAAAGGATACCCTTTTAAGCGTATGGAGAGGCCTCTCTTTACAAATGGGTAGCAACAATAAGGTCCCTTTTTCTTCACACCTCAAAAGAATTATTATTCCTGGTTTGCAAATTAATTGAATGCAGAACCATTTATTCCAGTAGTTCTAAGTGTGGTCCCTGGACCAGTGGCATCAGCATCACCTCGAAGCTTGCTAGAAATGTGGTTCTCTGAGGACTTTCTGGTGGTCCAGTGGCTATGATGATGAGTTTCTTAATGAAGGGGGCCTGGGTCCAGTCCCTGGTCAGGGAACTAGATTCCGCATGCAGCTACTCAGTACCCTGCATGCCAAAACGAAGATCAAAGATCCCAAGACCCTCACCTAAAACTCAGCGCAGCCAAATAAATAAATATTAAAGACAAAGAAAAAGAAAAGTGCGGTTCTTGGCTGTCCCCTAGATCTACTGAATCAGAGGCTGAGGGTGGGGCAGAGAAATTGGCATTTTCGCCAGCCCTGCCAGATATTGATGCATGCTCAACTGTAAGGACTACTATTTATGCCTTTTGTTCATGTTTCTATAATAATATTGATATTTTCAAATTTATATTGCCAAAACTTATATTTTTAATCTCGTATCTGTAAAACATCTCATCTTACAAGTGGCTTTGGTCCCTGTGTTCTATTTGTTATGTTATGGGCTTTAAAACGTCAAGGTGTAGGTCTCTTTGGTCCTGGAACCCATATTTCTGGCTCCACGTGACATATACATTGCCGAATTCGTTTTTTTTTTTTACAGAAATCTTCAGATTCCATCCAGTTTGGTCACTTGATAGATGTTTACGTCTCTTTGGATCATAAGATCTGTAAGTATACTTTCACTTGGTTTCTTAAGACCATTGTATTTGCTGAAACCTCAAGATAATAAGTATGTTCTATTAAATGATTTTTAAAATCTTGATTTGATTCTGCATTCTTTCAGGGTATTAAAACCTTATGACTTGAGTAAATATTTTAAATACTATCCAGTTGAATTTTGAATATTTCATTCAGCTTCCCCTAACTTGCCACAATTTATTAGCCATTCCAGCAATATGCTTACATAAGGATACTTTCATGTGAAATTGAAAAATTTCAAGTTGCCATGTTTTAGGGGCCTACTTTCCATTTTGTCTTTCCCAAAAGTATGACTTTTAGTTGCAGTAGAAGGAGAAGGACTGAAAATTCTTTCCTTCTTTTGGGGATTTTCTTGGAGAAGTGAATCCCTATTAAGAACTGCAAGTAAGAAAAAGAAAATTCCTACCATTCATAATGGGTTGCATTGTAACTGTTTCTAAATTGGGGAATGTTTGAAAATTTATAGTGCTGAAAGAGAAAATTCTAGCTACCATATTCAACTGATCTTTTTTTTAAAAAACTTTTACGGAAGTATAGTTGAGTTATAATGTTGTGTTAGTTTCAGGTGTACCAAAAACTAACTGGTCTTTCATTCAATATTTATTAATCAAATATTTGACTTCCTACCATGGGTGAAGCATGGCTCCAGGTGATTTGAAATAGATGGGTGAGCCAAATAAAGACATAGGATAAACAATAAATTATATATTAATAATTTATATAATTTTCCAGAAGATACTAAATGTAACAGAATAAAAAACAGTAGAGTAGGATGATGGGGGCTTCCTACGGATGCTAGTGGTAAAGAATCTGTCTGCCAAAGCAGGAGATGCAAGAGAGGCAGTTTTGATCCTTGGGTAAGGAAGATCCCTGGAACAGGAAAAGGCAACCCAGTCTAGTATTCTTGCCTGGAAAATTCCATGGACAGAAGAGCTTGGCAGGTTACAGTCCACAGGGTCCCCAAAGAATCAGACACGACTGAGGCACTGAGCACATCTGCACACACACAAAGGATGATGAGGGGTGAAGGGGACATGGTTACAATTTTCCATAGGATGATCTGGGGAGCCATACTGAAACTGAACAACTTGAGCAAAGAGTTGAAGAAGGTGAGGGAGTTAGCTGTGCAGATAACTGAAGGGGAAACTTTCAGAGAAGGGAGGGGCTAGAACAAAGGTGTGACTGAGGACATCTGCTATGCTGAATTAGAGTAATGGAGGGGAGCTCAAATTGGGATCAACTCAAGTAGGGCATGGTAACCATTTATATGGGCTTTGGTTTTCCTTGGCAGGAACTAGGGAGTCATTGCACGGCATTGGACAGAGGAGAAACATGATCGCACCTGTTTTCAGAGGATCATGTGTTTTGAATAGACATTAGAGGATTCTGTCAGATTCATTCAGCTCAGTTCAGTTCAGTCACTCAGTTGTGTCTGACTCTTTGCAACCTCATGGATTGCAGCAGGCCAGGCTTCCCTGTCCATCACCAGCTCCCGAAGTTTACTCAAACTCATGTCCATTGAGTCAGTGATGTGATCCAACCATCTCACCCTCTGTTGTCCCCTTCTTTTCCTGGCTTCAATCTTTCCCAGCATCAGGGTCTTTTCCAATGAGCCAGTTCTTCGCATCAGGTAGCCAAACTATCGGAACTTCAGCTTTAGCATCAGTCCTTCCAGTGAATATTCAGGACTGATTTCCTTTGGGATTGACTGGTTGGATCTCCTTGGAGTACAAGGGACTCTCAAGAGTCTTCTCCAACACCACAGTTCAAAAGTATCAATTCTTCACTGCTCAGCTTTCTTTATGGTCCAACTCTCACATCCACACATGACCATTGGAGAAACTATAGCTTTGACTGCTGCTGCTGCTAAGTCGCTTTAGTTATGTCCGACTCTGTGCGACCCCATAGATGGCAGCTCACCAGGCTCCCCCATCCCTGGGATTATCCAGGCAAGAATGCTTGAGTGGGCTGTCATTTCCTTCTCCAATGCATGAAAGTGAAAAGTGAAAGTGAAGTCGCTCAGTCATGTCTGACTCGTAGCAACCCCATGGACTGCAGCCCACCAGGCTCTTCCATCAATGGGATTTTCCAGGCAAAAATACTGGAGTGGGGTGCCATTGCCTTCTCCATAGCTTTGACTAGACGGACCTTTGTTGTCGAAGTAATGTCTCTGCTTTTTAATATGCTGTCTAGGTTGGTCATAGCTTTTCTTTCAAGGATCCATTAAAAGCCTATAGTCTAAGTGAGAGACATTGACTTGGGCTAATGTGGTAGTAATGGAAGTGGTAAGTAGTAGTTAAGGTACTGGCTAGTCTTTGAAGGTAGACCCAAGAGCATTTTTGACAAATGAGATGTGGCATATTTTATTAATAAAGTGCATTTTATTTGGTAGAATTTTTCCAACTCACTTGATTGAAGAAGTTTCAAGAATTAACTTAGAATTTTCCATTTTTCTAATGACAGGGCCAAAATGCAGTGTGTATATATTAGTTAGCTGGTGTTGCCATAACAAATACCAGAAACTGAATGGTTTAAACAACAGAAAGTGCCCTGCATCCCAATACTGGGCATATACCCTGAGAAAACCATAATTCAAAAGGACATATGGATCCCCATGCTCAATGCCAGGACATGGAAACAACCAAGATGTCCATCAACAGATGAATGGATAAAGAAGTATGTTACATATATACAAAGGAATATTACTCAGCCATAGAAGGGAGTGAATTTGAGTCAGTTTAACTGAGGTAGATGAACCTAGAGCCAGTTATACAGAGTTCAGTTCAGTTCAGTTGCTCAGTCGTACCCAACTCTTTTTTAACCCCATGGACCAGTACGCCAGGCTTCCCTGTCCATCACCACTCCCAGAGCTTGCTCAAACTCATGTCCAACCAGTCGCTGATGCCATCCAACCATCTCATCGTCTGTCGTCCCCTTTTCCTCCTACTTTCAATCTTTCCCAGCATCAGGATCTTTTCCAGTGAGTCAGTTCTTCGCATCAGGTGGCCAAAGAACTGGAGTTTCAGCTTCAGCATCAGTCCTTCCAATGAATATTCAGGACTGATTTCCTTTAGGACGGACGGGTTGGATCTCCTTGCAGTCCATATACTGCCTATACTCCTTGCAGTTATACAGAGTAAAATAAGTCAAAAAATGAAAAACAGATATTGTATATTAACATATATGAAATCTGGAAAAACAGTACCGACGCACCTATACGTAGGGCAGGAATGGAGATGCAGAGGCAGATGCAGAGGACAGATGCAGTGAGGGAAGGGGAGGGTGAAACAGGCTGAGAGAGGAGCATTAACATATATACCTGGCCATGTGTAAAATAGATAACTAGCGGGAAGGTGCTGTTTAACACAGGGAGCTCAACCCAGTGCTCTGAAGGGGTAAGATGGGGTAGAGGGGTGGGAGGGAGGTGCAAGAAGGAAGGGGCGAAAGGGTCCTTATGGCTGATTCATGTTGTTGTATGGCAGAAACCAACACAATGCCGTAAAGCAATTATCCTTCAATTAAAAATAAATTTTAAAAAATTAAAAATAAATAACAGAAAGTGATTTTCTCATAGGTCTGGGAACCAGAAGTCCCAAGTCAAGGTATCAGCAGGATTGTTTCTTCTGAGGCCTCTCTTCTTGGCTTGTAGATGGTTTTCTCTCTCTGTTTTCGCATGCTTTTTCCTCCTTGTATGTCTGTGTCCTGATCTCCTCCTTGGATGAAGGACATCCATCAGATTGGATTAGGGCCCACCCATATCACCTCCTTTTACTGTAATTCTTTAAAAGCTCTATCTCCCAAACTGGCCACATTCTGAGGTGCTAGGGTTATGACTTCAACACATGACTTTTAGGAAACAGTGCAATTTCTAACAGTGTTACTCACACACTGTCATTTTACACACGGTTGTGAATGACACAGCCTTTGGGATATGCGGCCCGGAAACAGATCCAAAAAACCCTAACAGAACATACTCATAGTTCATAAGGAGATGTTTCTTTAAAATGAACTCGAGTTCATTCTTAATAGTTGTTGGAAGCATCTCAGTCCTGATTCGCTGTGACTCAATTTAATCAGAGGCGAGATATTTTTCATTTGTATGTGGTATTTAAAGTATAGCAATTACTAATATTTAAAATAAATGACCAACAAGATCTTACTGTACAGCATAGGGAACTCTGCTGAATGTTAAGTGGCAGCCTGGATGGGAAGGGAGTTTGTGAGAGAATGGATACAGATATATGTATGCCTGAATCCTTTTGCTGTCCTCTTAAAATCATCACAACATTTTTAACCAACCATATTCCAATATATGGATGGATGTGAGAGTTGGACTATAAAGAAAGCTGAGTGCCAAAGAAATGGTGCTTCTGAACTATGGTGTTGGAGAAGACTCTTGAGAGTCCCTTGGATTTCAAGGAGATCCAACCAGTCCATCTTAAAGGAAGTCAGTCCTGAATATTCATTGGAAGGACTGATGTTGAAGCTGAAACTCCAATACTTTGGTCACCTGATGCAAAGAGTGGACCCTGATGCTGGGAAAGATTGAAGGTGGGAGGAGAAGGGGATGACAGACGATGAGATGGTTGGATGGCATCACTAACTCAATGGACATGAGTTTGAGTGAACTCCAGGAGTTGGTGATGGACAGGGAGGCCTGGGATGCTGCAGTCCATGGGGTTGCAAAGAGTTGGACATGACTAAGTGACTGAACTGAACTGAACGGAACTCCAATAATAAAATAAAAAGTTTTTAAAAAATAAAGTATAACCATTTCTAGAAAGAGTGTTGAGTTAGGAGTAATTTTTAAACATCTATTTTTTTTGTCTCTGATAAGAAGGATATCTGCTTATTATTTTAGAAGATTCAATTGTTATAGAAATAAATGCTGCAGAAGGGAGACACTCCTGAATTCTTGCCTGAGTGTGTTGAAGGTACCTAGGTGCTGTAGGAAGGATGCAGTAGCTGAAACGTTTCTACCTGCAGACATTTCAGCACATCCCTGAAGTTTAACCAAGGGGGTATTTTAGAGATTGCTCTGACCACCCACAGGCTGTGATTAGTTTCGGTCTTGGCCATGATTTGTTGGCCCAAGTTGATGGATTTCTGAGTATCCAGTCTAAGTGCACCATCTCAACCTCTATCAGGTAAGTGAGTAAAGCCACACAAGCCTCAGAAAAGTTCCACTCCATCCGGTGGGTCAGTTCAGGGAGACTTGATGTGCTTGCTGCTGGCCGTCCTCTGACCCACAGCCTGTCTGCTCCTGGATGGGGAGAATTCAATGCCCTTCAAAATATAGAGTATATTGATCTGTTTTTGAGGCCACAAATGCCAAAGCCCCGTCAGCTAATGGGCCTTCAGAAGGTTAAATATGGATTTGGAGCGAATCACTAGCTGCCCACCAGCATTTTCTAGGTGGTCTGACATGCAGAGATGGAGAAGGAAGACGCTCAGGGGCGGGTTTCTATGCGTACTGATGCATCTTTTGGGGCAAACGTTACATCCTTTGTATTTGACCTGGCTCTGCAGTACCCCATGTCATCATCAGTCAATGTCATCCCTGAAAAATTAGTAAAAATGGGAGGAAAATAGAAAGTGTCAAAGTTTGGAAAACAGTTCCCTTTACTTTTCTGAATTGTTGTTGTTCAGTCACCAAATCGTGTCCGACTGTTTGTGAACCCATAGACTGCAGGATGGCAGGCCTCCCTGTCCCTCACCATCTCCTGTAGCTTGCCCAAATTCATGTCCACTGAGTCAGTGATGCCATCCAGTCATCTCATCCTTTGTCTTCCCCTTCTTCTGCCTTCAGTCTTTCCCAGTATCAGGGTCTTTTCCAGTGTGTCGGCTTTTCGCATCAGGTGATCAAAGTATTGGAGCTTCGGCTTCAGCATCCATCCTTCCAATGAATATTCAGTTGATTTCCTTTAGGATTGACTGGTTTGATATCCTTGCTGTCCAGGGGACTCTCAAGAGGCTTCTTTAGCATCCCAATTCAAAAGCATCAATTGTGTGGTGCTCTGCCTTCTTTATGGTCCAACTCTCACATCCGAACACGACTACTGTATGGATTAAAGGTCTGTATAGTCAAGGCTGTGGTCTTTCCAATAGTCGTGTATTTTTCTGAATTATGCATGCATTAATCGGTGAGCCTGTCACTCTCCAGGTGTGCTGCAGAAGGTGGTTTAGAGTGGAGAGGGGAGGAGAGAGAAGAAATAAAGGAGAGAGAAGGGGAGACAGTATATGAATGGTTACGAACCCTTTCATAGCAGGATGCAGAGCTTAAACTTCCTGGGGCGAAAACACCAAGAATTGACAATATGTTACTCAGTGACAGGTTTAGAAAATTCTTTGTCATTTGATCTTTCAGCTTTTCCCTTCTGTTTCCTTTTATACAGCAAGGCCAGTAAAAATAGCTCTGTTGGTTTGCATTTGGAGTTTGGCTTTCACTTTTGTCTTTATGTGGTGGTAAGCTGTACTAGGCTTGAATTTATAGGAAATACCTCAGGGAAACACAATGTATCCTTGGAATATTTTCTTAATTTCTGTGTGATAGAATTTGCATAACTATGGACTGATGCATACTCAAGTGGATTTTTGCTGAACATTTCAACCTCAGAAGACCTAGGTTTGAATCTTAACTGTGTATCCTAGTCACATGACCAGGAATCATGCTACATCACCTCTCTCAGTTTGAAATTTTATGTGTGTAAAATGTTGGAGATCACATGGCCTGACCTTTCACAACATTGCTTGGAGTGTAATAAGAATAATATATGAATTAACAAACTTAAAAAGCCCACCACATGTTGATTATTGGTATTAAATAATTCTATGTTTATTTGAATACTACCCTTAAGATAATTTTTATGGACAAAAAGTTCTAAAACTGAATTTGGAGCACTCATTAGAAAAAATGGAAATAATGGGATTTTGTTTTGGTTTTGATTTAAACTGTTAGCCCCAGATACAAACTCAAAAGAAATTTTTCTAAGCAGACATATGGGTAAGTAGCTACTTATGTGCCTTTGATTGTTCAGGCCACTGTAACTGATTTATGTCCACTTTACTGCCTGTGTGAGTTTGTGTGCAAATGTGATATTATCTGACAATTGCATTGTATGAAAACGTGAGTGACATTGGTAACGAGAGGCTGTGAGACTGAAGGGTGGTGCTGTCCTGGATGTGCAGTTTTGTAGGATCAGATTTTCACCAGGCATGTTAGTTCTCAGAATTAAGTAAGAGCATCCCACCCCTCACCAGTCCCACTCTTAAAGTTGTGTGCGGGCACTTGGCTTAAGGAATTTTCTTCAGCTGGCATTTGGGGAAAAATTTTTTAATATGACATGTATACATTATTTCCTTGTAGCTCAGCTGGTTAAGAGTCTGCTTGCAATGCAGGAGACCCTGGTTTGATCCCTGGGTCAGGAGACCCTGGAGAAGGGAAGGGCTACCCACTCCAGTATTCTGGCCTAGAGAATTACAGGGACTGTATGGTCCATGGGGTCACAAACAGTCGGACACGACTGAGCAACTTTCACTAAAAACTATCATGTATAAAACAGATAGGGGGCTCAGCTCGGTGCTCTGTGATGACCTAAGAGAGGTGGGACGGGAGGTGGGTGGGAGACTCAAGAGGAAGTGGGTATATGTATAGATATGGGTTATTTTTTTTTGTTGTATAGCAGAAACCAACACAACATTGTAAGGCAGCTGTGTGTGCTTAGGCACTCAGTTGTGTCCGACTCTTTGCAACCCCAGGGGCTGCAGCCCACCAGGCTCCTCTGTCCATTGGGATTCTCCAGGCAAGAATACTGAAGTGGGTTGCCATGTCCTCCTCCAGGGGATCTTCCCAACCCAGGGATCAAACTCAAGTCTCTTGAATTGCAGGTGGATTCTTTTATCATCTGAGCTACCAGGGAAGCCTTTACCATAACTTAAAAAAGAAAAAAAAGAATAAATCATGTCTGCTGCTGCTGCTGCTAAGTCACTTCAGTCGTGTCCAACTCTGTGCGACCCCATAGACGGCAGCCCACCAGGTTTCCCTGTCCCTGGGATTCTCCAGGCAAGAATACTAGAGTGGGTTGCCATTTCCTTCTCCAATGTGTGAAAGTGAAAAGTGAAAGGGAAGTCGCTCAGTGGTATCCGACTCTTTGCGACCCCATGGACTGCAGCCCACCAGGCTCCTCCATCCATGGGATTTTCCAGGCAAGAGTACTGGAGTGAGGTGCCATTGCCTTCTCCGAAATTATGTCTAGGTGTAAATAAATCAGTCATTTCTCTGGAGTCTGAAAAAAAAAAAAAAAGAAATATGCTAGACTCCTCTGTCCTTCATTAATGAAATATGCTAGACTCTTCTGTCCTTCATTATCTCCTGGAGTTTGCTCAAATTCATGTCCATCGAGTCAGTGATGTTATTTAACCATCTCATTCTCTTCCACCCTCTTCTTCTTTTGTCTTCAGTCTTTCCCAGCATCAGGGTCTTTTCCAATGAGTTGGCTCTTTGAATCAGGTGGCCAAAGTATTGGATCGTCAGCTTCAGCATCAGTCCTTCCAGTGAATATTCTGTAAAGAATTCATATACATGTTAGCACTTCCGAGTATACAGGTTCCTGTTAGTGAGGAGCAAACATACTGTGTTTGCTTTAGCTCTCACAGTACAGAGCAGTGGTCTCAGTATCCTGGGGAATATGGTGTCTATGCAGGTACAAAAGGAGTAGAAAGAAAAGGAGGCAGTTGCCAGAGAACACGTGACTCAATTGGTCTTGAAAACAGCTCGACTTCTTTCCTAAGGTTTGTTTTAATAGTGAAGAAAACCACAGTGACTTCTGGATACTACCATGGAAACTTCTTGTTACAATGAATTGTCCTTCTCTTTAGCTTGCAGTAATGTTTTTATATAAATACTCCACTTCCTAGTTGTCCTGGCAGCCTGGTCCTCATATGCTATTTCTTCAAGTTGTACAGCTGCAAAACTGTATTGTCTTTATGCTTTTCTTGGTCAAAGGGTGTTTATGTGGCCCTGGTGACTTGACCCTATTGGGATGAAGTCAGAATCTCTCCTGTGCTGGCCTCAAGTTTCAACCGGCATTTCAGCCTGTTATGGAACCGAAGACAAATTCTCCAGTTGTAATTTTTCTACTTTCTATGATTCTTAAAATGAATGGAGAAGACTTTCCTCAGGGCTAAGGCTCTGAGCTCCAATGCAGGGGGCCTGGGTTAAATCCTGGTCAGGAAACTAGACCCCATATATAGCAACTAGGATCTGGTGCAGCTAAATTAATAAATAAGAAAAAAAGTGGGAATTGATCAAAATGTCAGCAAAAGCCCGTCATCTTTGTGATTTTCTCATCCACTGTGATGTAGCTTTTATAACTGGGACATGGTGGATAGCTACACCCCATCCCTTTCTTCAAGGCCACCCCTAGGTTGTGTGAGACCCCAGGTAAATATTTGTGTGTGTGTGTCACTTGTTTACATAATCAATTTTATTTTTTTAATAATCAGTTTCATTTAAGGAGACTTTGCAAACTTCATGAACATATGAGGCATAGTGATTTATCACTAAAAATTTAGACTGATGGGTAGAAGAGAGATACTAATGTGTTTGCTTATTGTCCAATCAGAGCACTTGATTCCCCATCGTGCCCAGGCATCATCTCAGTTTAGATCCAGGAATCACCTTTTCACATTCTTTATTGTCAAATGTGCTGTTGCTGGGTAATTTCATATCACCCACTCTGAGAAAAAGATAACAAGACTGCTATTATTCAAGTCCTATAGCTCTCAGGACCTGTCTGAATTGAAACTTATATATAGCTCTGCTTGACTCTGAGTGTCTGATGCCATTTGTTTCGTGTTGGTTACACCATGATTCATGATGCTGCACCATCCATCCTGCTCCCGTGAATATTGGCTTCCGATGGCTCTTTCAAAGGTTGTTCCGCTGCTTCTTTGAAGATGACCACAAATGCACACAGTACACAGGAGAATGTGAACAGTGATTTATTTTATGGTTGTGTTAAATTTGTCATTTGGAATTTTACAGCGTGTATATATGGAACAATACCCTTTCCAACCATGTCTTCTCTGGAACTCTTTAGGCGGTAATCTCAGCATTCCTAAAATGTGGTCTCTTTCCATGTTGATTGCACCCGTGGTTTCTACTCACAAGTACCAGTGGGGCAGATGGGGGCAAGCCCTGTAGGTAGAACAAGATGAGTTATCCAATTAATGCATGGAATCCCTGACCCTCATCTGAATCAGCTTAACCTGGAAAAGGCAAAAATCACTATAGAAATTGGAGGCAAGAGAAGACTGGGATTAGAAGGGACCATTGATGTGGTAAAACAACAATCTCCAAAGCCCTTCAAGGGGATGGATGGGGCCATCCCTGAGGATTGTATTACATGTGGTATAGAGCCTGGGGGAGGGTAAGGGGACTGCCCTGAGTGCCACTAGCCAGAGGGTGCACAGGGGAAAAGATGATTGCCATTTTGGATGCTGGAAACCAGAGGCAGCACCATGGTGGAAGTACGATGGGTGATTGAGTATGCAAGAGACCAGTTCAAACTCAAGGGTGGGCAAGCCCGGAGTGCCAAACTCATCCTGAGTGTAAGTGAGCAGGAATCACTCAAAATCTGAGTGTCAGCACCATTCCAGCAGCCCAAGCTCATCCATCCCAGGAGAGCAGTTCTATGTCTGTCAGCTCTTTGTGAGCATCCCTCACCAGCTGGCTTCTCTGGAAAGGCAGGCCAGCTCCAGGGCCCCAGGGCAACCTCACAGGACAAGTTTTGGAGCAACTCAGAGTGCTGAGTCCACTCTGCAGACAACGTGGAAGGTTGGAGAGAAACCTAAAGGGTAGAAATGGGGATTGGATGCCTTCCAACCTCCACGCAGCCAAAGGGAGCTCATCCAGACAGCCCACACTACCAGCTCCAGCCAGGCCTTGGTACTAGAGTGGTAGCGGGAGGGAGTCTTACCAAATGTCTTGAAAGGACAGAGGAGTGTGGGGCCCTGGAGCTCAAGGACCCAGGAAAGAGCTCAGCTTACCTGTGTCTAAAGTTGGTACTACCTTCTGTTTGCTTCTTGTGACACAAAGGAGTGAAAAGAATAAAATAGTAGGATGAATATGGGAGATATGTAAAGTGTGAAGTGTCCATGCAAGTCTGAGTCCTGAGAAGGGACGTTCCTGAGCTGACTTTTATTTAACGACTGAGAAGTATTTCACCAAAGTTTTTAATTAATAAACAACAATAACTATAACAAAAAGAGCTCTTACAGTTAAGTGTTGACTGTTCTGCATTGGAGGACTTTATTAGGTCAACTGAACAAATTAGAACATGTCTTGTAGACTAGATAAAATTACTGTGTCCATTTAATTGTTCAGCACTGGTAACTGTACGCTGGTTGTATAAGAGAATATTTCTTTACTTAGGAAGTGCACTATAAAGAATTTAGAGGTAAAGAACCATGTTCAGAAAAAAAAAATCTATCATCAATCAATCAATCATCTATCTGCTTTAGTTCTATAAGTTGCTGTAAAAAGTTACCAGCTAGCTTAAGTAACAGAGATTTATATCTCACAGTTCTGGAGGCTGGAAGTCAGTGATGAGGATGCCAGCATAGCTGGGTTATTGGTGAGGTCTCTTTCCCTGGCTTATAAATGCCTTTCTTCTTGCTGCATTCTCACATGGCAGAAAGAGAGCCAACTAATTTTCTGGCCTCTTCTTATTAGGGCACCAATCCCATTCATGAGGGCCCCACCATCATGACCTAATTACTTCCCAAAGATCCTGTCTTCAAGTACCATCACATTGGGATTATGATTTTGAATATATAGGTTTGGGGGTAGGGACACAAACATTCATCCATTGCTCTATCTATCTATCTATCTATCATCAATCACCTATCAAAGAGGGGCCCCCAACTTCCAGGATCTAATGCCTGATGATCTGAGGTGGTGCTGATGTAGTAATAATAGAAATAAAATGGATAATAAATATAATGCACTGGAGCCGATTATGCAGAGTGAAGTAAGTCAGAAAGAAAAATACCAGTACAGTATACTAACACATATATATGGAATTTAGAAAGATGGTAACGATAACCTTGTATGTGAGACAGCAAGAGACACAGATGTATAGAACAGTCTTTTGGACTCTGTGGGAGAGGGAGAGGGTGGGATGATTTGGGAGAATGGCATTGAAACATGTATAATACCATATATGAAACGAGTCGCTAGCCCAGGTTCGATGCATGATACAGGATGCTTGGGGCTGGTGCACTGGGACGACCCAGGGGGATGGTATGGGGAGGGAGGAGGGAGGGGGGTTCAGGATGGGGAACACGTGTATACCTGTGGCGGATTCATGTTGGTGTATGGCAAAACCAATACAATATTGTAAAGTAATTAACCTCCAGTTAAATAAATTTATATTTAAAAAATAAAAAAAATACATATAATGCACCTGAATCATCCCCAAACCATCTTCCCCACCCCTGTGTCTTCCACCAAACCAGGCTCTGGTGCCAGAAAAGTTGGGGACCACTGATCTGTAGCAAATGGAGGAAATTTTTAACCACAGTAGAATCTGTGAAGATTAAATAAATGATCTTTGTACTATTTATATTCTTTCTGCAACTTTTGGTACCTTTGAGACTATTTTCAAATGAAAAGCTTAAAAAGTAGCCACAACATCATGTATCAATTTTGGTGAAGTTAGATACTGTAGTGCTTCCTTCCCACTTCTTCTTTCTTTTCCTTCCCTCTTCCTGCGCCCTCTCCCTCTCTTTTCTCATTCTCTGTCTCTCTGTTTTTCTTGGTCTCTCTCTTTCCTCTTCCCCTCTCCCTCTTTCCTGTTTCCCTGTTTTCATGGCATACAGGTAGGGAACTTGCAGCTTACTGGCATGTTCTACAGATTAAAATAATTTTAGATTGAAGAATTAAAGGAAAATGTTGACTAAATCCAGGATAGGTACTTTGTCTGGGAGAAAAGGCAACAGGGATGACAGGTGAGATGAAATGATCCAGAACTTAGTTGGGAGTCTGTAGCTGATGACAAAACTGTGTAGAGAGCTTGAATAAATAATTGTGCTAATGGCTACACTTTAAAAAAACTTGACAGGAATGGAATCTAGAAAAATGGCACAGATGAACCAATGCATGGCAGGAATAGAGACAGATGTAGAGGGCCGTCTTGAGGACACAGCGGGAAAAGGAGAGGGTGGGATGAATTGAGAGAGTACCATGCCATTTATACACGGCTGCTACTGCTGCTGCTGCTGCTGCTGAGTTGCTTCAGTCGTGCCCGACTCTGTGCAACCCCATAGACAGCAGCCCGCCAGGCTCCCGTCCCTGGGATTCTCCAGGCAAGAGTACTGGAGTGGGGTGCCATTGCCTTCTCTGATTTATACACTACCATGTGTAAAATAGATAGGCTGATATATAGTAATAATACAGGCAGCCCAATCTGGCACTCTGTGACAACCTAGAGGGGTGGGAAGAGACTCAAGAGGGAGGGAATATATACACACACACACACTCATGGATAATTTGAGTTGTTGTATGTCAGAAACCAACACAGCCCTGTAAAGCAATTACCCTCCAATTTAAAAGAATGCAGGAAAGCCCATGCTTTATTATGATTACAAAATCATCATGTTTCTAAACTAATTGTTGTCTGGAGTGTCACAGCACATCATGGTGGTTAGTAACATGCGCTCTGGGGAAAGAGCCTAGGTTTAAACACAGCCTTTTCCATTTACCACCTGGCTGATCTTAAACTGTTTAACGTTTTTGTTTCTCAGATTCCTCATTTCTTTATTAATTTTTAATGAAATCATAAAATTTTAGAAAAAGTTATAATAAGTACTATTCTCAATTCCAATAATATTTATGGTAGGTGTAGTACTTTTACTCATATAAGATGTTGTCAGTTTGGGGAATAAGTTTGAGCAAGCCTGTGGAAGTGGGGGTAAAGAAAGAAGCCAACAATCCCCCCTTGCCCCTCCCCNNNCCCTCTCTCCTCCTCCCCTGCCCCAGTTCCCCTCTGATCCATCTCTTTGTAGGCCAGGTGGAATGCGGGACAGGCTACTATTGAGATGGACTTTGCAGATTTCAAAGGGAACAATAGGATCCCAAGATAGCAGTGGTCAGGTGGCAGCCCTTATTCACTTATTTTTATCACATTAATACATGCTGGCTGGCCAGTTTTCCCTTTTTTATTTTCCATGCTGATGGGCTGTGTTCATTTTTTTGGGATGGGCTCAAACTTCATACAACAACTTTTGCCACGTTAATTTCAGCGGTCAGTATTGTCACTCGCGCCCATCCAGAAGTGGAGATGGTTTGTCTGTCCAGTGGGGCTCCGCATACACAAGTACAACTAGATTTAACTGGTGGATCTTTTCCAGGTTGCTAGCTTGGTACTTTTCAAAATGCGCTGAGTAGCTGTTTGCAATTTGTCTCTGCTGACTCCACTGGGCTCAGTTTCAAATCACTCCTAATCCACTAATGAACCTTTATTAAAGTGGGAGAGAGGTTGAATTAGTCTTTGGACACATTATTACAATAAAGTCAGAGAAGTGAAAAATGAAAAGCGAACAATAAAGGAACACTTTGTCTCCCCTCCACATATTTTATAAAGGTAATTTTTTTTGAGAGAGATGTCAACATTAGTTGGTTAATTTTCATTAGTTTTTACTTTTGTTTTATCTTAATTTTGTTTTACTATGTATGAAGATACTCTTATTCCAAACTTTCCTCTTTTTTCTTTTTGATTTAAAGTTCAGGTTGAATAGGCTGAAAGCCCATGAGGATTTGAATATCAGCCTTTTATGATTCTGAAAACGAATCTGCTGGATCAAAGAGTAATTATGAAGCAGCCTGATGGTTATTACTACCCTCCTCCCAGCTCCTTTGCCACCCACTCATGATTCCCTGTGTCTAGGACACCCTGCTTCTATAAGGGCTTATGCTGAACTGCAAAGGAACCATCATGTACCTTTTCAGAAATGTCCACTCATCCTTAAAGTCACAAATCAAGGAAGAGATGGCTTGCAGATATGCAATTCAACTTGTGACACCAGCCAACCTTTATTCTGAAATGTTCCTGTTTTCCTACTACTTTCATTGTTCACTGCTTCTGGTGGTTACGTAGTCACTCAACTGTTGGGTAAACGACATTCTGTTAGACCAGGAGGATATACTGATGAGTATTTCAAGGAACTTGCATTCTGTCATGTAATTTATTTCATAAGAAGAAGCAATAATAATTTTTAGTCATTAAAGTAAAAGAGAGAAACTTAGGTATAATATTGTGCTTAGTACTTGTTTTTGTCAGCTTCTGTTTCTTCATCAACTTCTTAATTGGGAAAAAAATGGTCATCACAAAAATCTAATCACAAATTTAGCCATGAGTGTTGGATTTTTCCTTTTCTATCTATCTACAAATCTCCACCTCTTCTTCTCCCTATATGTCTATATCTTTATATATTTATCCTTAGATCTATATCCGTATAGATAAATAAATGTTTTTCTATGTTTATATATCTATCTCCTTTTATCTATGTGTATTAATACATGTAATTTCTTTTGAATGAANGTTGCTAATTAAATCAGTAATTTTTCTAGTCATAATTTAAAATTATATGACATTTGATACTTTTTAGAATGCCTTTATAATACATTATCTCAAATGACCCTTACAAGGAAGAGTGATTATCTTCAAATGAGAAAATAGTGGCTCAGAGCAGTTATTTGTATAAGGTCAGAAAGCTAGTTATCTCAGATATCAGTATCTATCTAAGATTGGAAAGGTAGTTAATGATGATGTTGAAGTATGGAGAAAATGGTCTTTCTATTTCACTTATTTATTCTATGAATAGCTGTTGAGAAGTTTTGTATAGTAGGCAGTATTTTGGAAGATGTTTGGTGATGTTTGGATTCAGCAGGGAGCAAAAGAGAGAAAATCTCTGGGTCTTGTAGAACTTATATTCTAGTGAGGGAGATAAAAATACATCATATTAAATAAAATATAGAATGATAATAAGGAAGACGTAGGAAGAGACAGTGTGGGATGGGTGATAAGGAGTCATAGTTTGTAAGTTTAAATAAGATGATCATAAAGTTCTTACTAGGATGGAGATATTTGGACAAGAGATTTAAAGGAGGCAGAGAATAAGTCATAGTGGTATCTGGAAGAATAGTAGAAGGAACGAACAGTGCAGTGGCAAGGAAGCAGCTTGTAGTTGGAACAGAGTGGAAAAGGGTTTCTTCAGGAGGTAAGATCTGAGAAGTCAAGCGTTGAGTGGGAAGGGACAGATGAAGGTGATGCTGGTGGTCCTGGAGGTTATCATCAGAACTTTTACTTTTCTCTGGGTCATGTTGAGGTCCATGGGGCAGTTTAAGCAGAGGAGTAAACATGCCTTACTGTCTGGCTTATTTTTAAAAAAGATCATTCTGGTAGGTGCCTGGAGAGAAGCCAGTGGATGGCATGGGTGGGCACAGGGGAACCTCATTGTGAGGGTTTTGTAAATGGAGCATATGTCCAATGAGCAGAGGGACCTGTGGGGTCAGGTTTTATATTCTAGTTGAGACTTTTCCTTCCACCAACTGCTGAGGCATCTTGGGACAATCACTTAGTGTTTTACTAGAAAGGGAAATAGAACCAAGCAGTTAGTATACATTTGAGCCAGTTTCGTGTCACTCCCTATGATGAGTAGCCTACTAGGATCCCCACATTTGGTTTTCTTTTCATTTCCTAATTCCAGAGTGGGTGCCTCTGCTCACCCCACCTCTATCCTTTTTTTTATTTTCCAGATGTGGACTATTTTAAAAAGTTTTTATTGAATTTCTTTTTTTACAGTATTGCTTCTGTTTTATGCTTTCATTTTTTGGCTGAGAGGCATGTGGGATCCTAGATCCCCGATCAGGGATTGAACCCATACCCTTGGCATTGGAAGGCGAAGTCTTAATCATTGGACAGCCAGGGAAGTCCCCCACCTCTGTCCTTACAGTCTCTTTACTATCAGTTCTCTTTTCCTGACCTTCCTCAGCGCATGCAGAAGACCAGAAGCAACGGACAACAGTTTTGCTGGGTCTTGAGCTGTTTTGGAATTGTAGGTTGTAATGCACAACCTATGTCTTGCATTAAAGAAATCAAAACTTGGTGGTGTTGTTGCTGTTCAGTTGCTCAGTTGTGTCCAACTTTGAGACCCCATGGACTGCAGCATGCCAGACTTCCCTGTCCTTCACTATCTCCCTGAGTTTGCTCAAAGTCATGTCTATTGAGTTGATGACGCCGTCCAACCATCTCATCCCTTTCTCCTCCTACCCTCAATCTTTCCCAGCATCAGGGTCTTTTCCAATGAGTCCACTCTTCACATCAGATGGCCAAAGTATTGGAGCTTCAGCTTCAGCACCAGTCCTTCCAATGAATATTTAGGGTTGATTTCCTTTAGAATTGACTGTCTAAGGGACTCTCATGAGTCTTCTCCAGCACCACAGTTCGAAAGCATCCATTCTTCTTGTAGAGATATTTTAAAGTTTAAAATAATAATTTAAAAAGTCAACTTGAATAGCCTACATAATCAGTGAACTATTTAATGTTACAAAATTTATGGTTCAGTTCAGTTCAGTTGCTCAGTCATGTCCGACTTTTTGCGAGCCCATGAATTGCAGCACGCCAGGCCTCCCTGTCCATCACCAACTCCTATACTGTATTAAAGACGATAGACCACAGTGTCAGCAGGTCCGAGACTGAAGTAGGCTGTGTGCATACACATATCAGCTCTGTTTTGGTTTCATTTCACTTTAGCTATTTGCTTTGGTGTCTGCAAAACCCTGTGTGCACATTTTTATGAGCCTGGACAATTTACTGCCAAGCTTACTTGAGTTCTAAAACGTTTCCAGTTTCTGAAAACCACAAATTATTTACCAAATAGGCAAGGAAATAGAGGTCATGAGTTCACTTCTTACATAATTTTAAACTTCCTTTCTGAGTCCTGACATCTCCCAGCAGGCAGAGTGATGTGTTTTGAAGCAGATTCAATAAGGGAGAGGAAAGAATGGGAAGTGATGCAAGTTGTTAAGTGCTGCACTGCTCTGCTTCTCTTGATGCTAAACGCCAAGAATCCAAGTCAGAATAGTGGAAGGGACATATAAAATAGCCCTCCCTTTCCAATTTTATTTTGTTCAGAAAGAGTTAAGCAGAAAATGCTGAGAAACTATCTTTGGGGATGTAAAATTATTAGTACTCTTTAAAATATTCATTTATTTATTTGGCTGCATCGGGTCTTAGTTGCTGCAAAAGGGATTTTCATTGCACCGTGTGGACCTTGTGGTGCAAGGACTCTCTAGTTGCGGTGTGCAGGCTCTGGAATGCATGGGCTCAGTAGCTGTGGCATGGGCTTAACTGCCTTGAGGCATGTGGGATCTAAATTCCCAGAACCATCCGGATCCAACCCACGCCCCCTGCAGTGCAAGATGGACTCTTAACCACTGGGCCACCAGGGAAGTCCTGGGAAGTAAAATTATTTAAGAGAAAAAAATAAATATTCCCCCCAAACAATAGGCTAACAATCGTTCAAATGAAATTGAAGAGCAGTATAGAAGGCAAATCTTTCAAGCATCAGTTGGTGTCAGTTTTTTCCAAGCTGTTTCAAGGGTGACTACACACAGCTCCTTGTGCGCTTGCGCTTGGTTGTGACCCAGTCTGTGACCCGGTGGACTGCAGCCTGCCAGGCTCCTCTGTCCATGGGGTTTTTCAGGCAAGAGTACTGGAGTGGGTTGCCATTGCCTTCTTCAAGGAGTCTTCCCAACCCAGGGATAGAACCCGAGTCTCACGTCTCCTGCATTGGCCAGCAGATTCTTTCCGACTGAACCGCCCATGCATAAGTAGCAAATACATTCAGCAGAAAAAAGAGTAATGATGAAAGAGCGATTCTATGAAATATAAGAGGAATAACCAATAACCTTAGGTCAAATGACCAGGATTAAAAAGGAGGGACTGATAACTCCTGGGTGTCTAGTTTGGAAAGAAAATGGGATACATATACTTGGTTTGAACGTTGAGAATTTATTTATGATAGATGGTACATGGGTCCATCCACAGGAATTAGGACAAAATGTCACTTTTCTGGTTTTGAGAATCTTTCTCTTCCAAATTTTTAATCTGTTTTTTTTTTTTTTTCCTCTCAGGGGGAAAGGGAATGTGAGGGACTCAGGGATGATGAACCATTTACCTTGGAGATTTCCATGTTTTGGGGGAAATAGCTTATAGACTGAGAGCAGAGACCTCTCCCAGGGATTCTACAAGTTGTGAATTGATTGCCAGGAACTGAAAGACCAGATGTTTTCATGATACCAGCAGGATATAATTTAACCAAGGGATAGGACCCAGAAGGAAATTCAGTGACATACTGGGAAGCAAGATCCCAACTGAGCTTAGTTACAATTTCAGATGCCAAGAGTGTTCCAGAAAGTGCTTCACCAAGGATATTATGGGTTTTAAAATTTCTTCATGTTTATGATTTTAATTTTCCCTGTTTCCCAAAGTGATCAGCAGAAACAATTTAGGAGGAAATAGACGTATTTGCTGGAAGGGAAGAGGACATTCTGGAGACTATATCCCATTTCACAGCCAAGCTTGTGGTTAGGAAGTGGATGATGATGGAGTTTAAAGAAGGGAGAGGGGCTGGCAGTTTCTAAATGAAAGAGAGGAGAGCAGGCTTGGTCCAGGAAAAAAAGATTCAGTGGGAATCTAGGCTGATCCCATTGGGATCTACAAACGCCATACAAAATTGAGAAGTCAACAGCTAAGAATAAATGTTTATCTCTAAACAGGAAAAATGGACCTGAAGATATTGCACTGTCTGAAATTATTTACATAATGGAGGTTCAGGTGATGAATACATTCATTTTCATATATACATATGATCTATGTAAAGTTCATTTCACATCCATGATGATCTCTGTAAAGACTTTAGAATAATTCCAGGCACCTAATAAGCACTCAATGAAGGCTGTTTCTTTACCTCTGAATCCACTCACAATTTGTGCCTGATTGTCTATTATTCTGGAACTGTGAATAATTTTTAACCCAGCTCTCTTAAAGTGTCAATGTGCTTTCTGAAGCAAATGCTTGAAGTACAAGTTAAGACTTTGTATTATTAACTCTACATCTTTGGAATTACTTTCTGAATGTTCCAATGTACTCATGTTAGTCAGGGATGGAGACTTTTTTTTGGCCATGCTGGGTGGCATGTGAAATCTTAGTTCTTTGACCAGGGATTGAACCTATGCCCCTACTTCAGTGGAAATGTGGAGTCTTAAACACTGGACCACCAGAGAAGTCCGAAGACTTTTCTTGAAAATGGTTTTATTTATCTTTATTATAGGGCAACTTCAAACAAGTGGTTTCTATTATTTGTGTGTGTGTGTGTGTGTGTGTGTGTTCGACTGCTCAGTTTGTGTCCGATTCTCTGCAACTCCATGGGCTGCAGCTGGCCAGCTTCCTCTATCCATGGAATTTTCCAGATAAGAATACTTGAGCAGGTCTATTATTTTTGAAAAGCAGCTAAAATCTTCAAACAGCAAACACAATTTATGCATCTTTCACTTGCTCTTGTTTTAAAGTTATGGAAGCTAATTTCCCTTTTAAAATTAACAAGATCAAAAAATAATTTGCAGCACATTCCATTAAAATAAGGTCTGTGGCACAGTGGCCATCCAGCTTATTGGAATCACGGAGAATTTATTGTCTTCAGCAGTTTGATTGTGATGTGCCTAGCTATGGCGTTCTTTATATTTATTTTGTTTGGTGTTAGCTGAGATTTTTGAATGTGAGGGTTCCTCTCTTTAAAAACTCTGGAAAATTCTTGACCACATTTTCTTCATACATATACATATATTTCTTTCTGCCTTAGTCTTTCTTTTTCCTTCTTCAGTGAACTCCAAAAATAAGCATGTAAAGTTTTGCACTATGACCTACATCTGACCCTTATGTGTATTTTTTTGTTATGTCTGTGCTCTAACTGAGTGTTTTATACTGATCTGTCTTTGCAATCATTTAATAAACCTCCTGCTGTGCTGTTGAATTCATCCAATGAGGTCTTCCTTTCAGATACTGTCTTTTTCAATCTTAAAATGATGATATTTTTATGGATTTTAATTCTTTGATGCAATTCCACATTCTTTCATCACTTTGGCCATCTTTTCTTCCAATTTCTTTGTATATTAACCATTGTATTCAAGTCTTTGGATGCTTACTACAATATCTATTTTTTTTATTTGCATTTGCTTATGTTTCTTTGGAAGGAATGATGCTAAAGCTGAAACTCCAGTACTTTGGCCACCTCATGTGAAGAGCTGACTCATTGGAAAAGACTCTGATGCTGGGAGGGATTGGGGGCAGGAGGAGAAGGGGACGACCCAGGATGAGATGGCTGGTTGGCATCACTGACTCGATAGACGTGAGTCTGAGTGAACTCCGGGAGATGGTGATGGACAGGGAGGCCTGGTGTGCTGCGATTCATGGGGTCGCAAAGAATCGGACACGACTGAGAGACTGAAATGAACTGAACTGAACTGAATCATTAACAAACTTGAAAAGAGACAGGAAAATGCAACCAACAACCGAGAGGAACAGACAACATCAGTTCAGTTCATTTGCTCAGTCCTGTCTGACTCTTTGCAACCCTATGAATCGCAGCACGCCAGGCCTCCCTGTCCATCACCAACTCCCGGAATTCACTCAGACTCACATCCATCAAGTCAGTGATGCCATCCAGCCATCTCATCCTCTGTCGTCCCCTTCTCCTCCTGCCCCCAATCCCTCCCAGCATCAGACTCTTTTCCAATGAGTCAACTCTTCGCATGAGGTGGCCAAAGTACTGGAGTTTCAGCTTTAGTATCATTCCTTCCAAAGAAATCCCAGGGTTGATCTTCTTCAGAATGGACTGGTTGGATCTCTTTGCAGTTCAAGGGACTCTCAAGAGTCCTCTCCAACACCACAGTTCAAAAGCATCAATTCTTCGGCTCTCAGCCCTCTTCAAAGTCCAAATCTCACATCCATACATGACCACAGGAAAAACCATAGCCTTGACTAGACGGACCTTAGTCAGCAAAGTAATGTCTCTGCTTTTGAATATACTATCTAGGTTGGTCATAACTTTTCTTCCAAGGAGTAAGCGTCTTTTAATTTCATGGCTGCAGTCACCATCTGCAGTGATTTTGCAGCCCCCCAAAATAAAGTCTGACACTGTTTCCACTGTTTCCCCATCTATTTCCCATGAAGTGATGATTAGAAGATACTAAAAACAAACACAAGTGTTGAAGCTTTGTATGATGCTACTTCTAGCAGTCAAAGTTAGGAGCTAATAACCTCAGCCCATAGGGAGTGAGCTGGGTAAGTGCTGCGAGTTTTCATAAGACTCATTTCGCTTCCAGTTCTCCTTTCCCCCTTAAGCCCATCTCTCTTGCACTTTTGGTTGAGAGCGCTGAGAGACTGTAGAGGACTCTTTAGCATCCTGCTACACACTACTTCCAAATTTGTTCCATGTTGTGGGGAGACTCGTCATGGTTCTGAGCCAGGCCCCTTTTCTCAAGTGAGAATTTTTCTCCTAGTTATTATGGGAATACTGGAGAATTAGTCTACCTTACAGAAGCTTTGTAACCTTATACTCAGCTCCAGAATTCAGCAAATGTACTATGGGCAAAACTGGCCAGGCACTTGGGGATATTTTAGTTTCTGAATCACTGTGGTCCCTAATTTGCATGCCCAAATCTTTACTGGTCTCTTTTTGTCATCCTACAGTTCTTCTGCTTGCCAAGTTCTGGTCTCCAGACCGTAGTCGGAATTGCTAAATGACTCAAGGAAGAAAGCAACCTGTGAAAGACAGCTCACCCTGGAAAAGCTCTTTGCTCTACAGAATTTTTGTTTACTTAATTCCATTTCCACAGTCTGCTCTCTTTAAAGATGACTTTTTGAAAACAGTCTGTATATTTCAGTTGGTATAGCAAGAATGTGTTTTGCTGCAGCCAACTACAGGCTTCCCAGGTGGCGCTAGTGATAAAGAACCTGCCTGCCAGTGCAGAACCATCAAAGAAATGGGTTTGATCCCTAAGTTGGGAAGATTCCCTGGAGGAGGGCTTGGCAACCCACTCAGTATTCTTCCTTGGAGAATAGCATGGACAGAGGAGCCTGGTGGGCTACAATCCCCAGGGTTGTGCAGAGTTGGACACGACTGGAAGTACTTAGCATGCACACACAACTGCGTTCTGAGTCTGGAAGTCCTCTTGGCATCAACTTTTAACAATCTGGGGCAGCTATTTTGTTCTCATGTAATAGACTGTGAGAAGATCTTCATACGTTTTTCTAGGAGCTTCAGGTGAGACTATAACCAAAAAAAAACTGTGAATGTATGTGACAGAGTTTAAAAATTAAATTTTATGCTTGAAGTTCACAAAGAAGTCTATTTTTGGGCAATATACACTTCTGTAATCCAATAGCCAAATTTATCATTCATTTTCATTAAAATATGGAAAATATTTGTTAAGGTGAATACTGTATTTGTTAAGGAAATACTGTTTAATACTTGAGTCTTGCAGGTGATAGTGGGACCTTAAAGGTCTTGGCATGAGACCTACTCACATAAATGTTTGACTCTCATTTTTTTTTTCCTGTATCAAGTAGAGGGAGAACAGGGAGGGCTGAGAGATATTTGGCTGTCCACGGAGCCTGTCCTGAAAGCTTCAGTGCAAGGATATGAGTGTGCTCAATCTTGTCTGACTTTTTGCAGTCCCATGGACTGTAGCCTGCCAGGCTCCTCTGTCCATGGAATTTTCCAGGCAAGAATACTGGAATCAGTTGCCATTTCCTTTTCTAAGAAGAGCTATCAATCTGGATGTGAACACAGGAAGGTGTTGCGTCTGGGGAACGTCCACTGAGTCAGCAGACCAGTGTCTAAGGAAGTGGCTGGTCTTAGCTATGATGGTCTACTTCAGTAGACCCTTTGGCACATCCTAAAGAAATATTCTTTTTGAAATTGAACTTCTGGAATCTTTTACTGAGCCACTCTGGCTTTTTTTCTGGTTTCTCTACCACCATGATATTCCAGCTCTGTTCTCTATGTAAATTTCCCCAGGCACATGGTTGCACCGTGACATTTTAAAACACTTACCAGACTTTATTTTATTTAATAAACAAGACTTTATTTTCTTTAATCCTTGCAATAAACTTATGTCGTGAGGCCTGGGCTAAGTTCTACTTTATAGACAAGGAAATCATAACTTGAGAAATTAAGCACAATCCGTAACAGCGGAGACAAGATTTCGAATCAGTTCATTTTACTTCTTCTTCTTTTCTTCTATATCATTGTGTGAATCGATCTCATTTCTGAAATGACAGATGGCACAAGAGCAAAACAGTTCTTTACATCTGGTATATAGTTGAAAAGTGACGATTCTGCACAAATAAATATGAAGAGAATTTTTACCCTCTCCGATAACTTCCTTCCTGAGACCTGGCACTCTCCAAGCTCAGAAAATAGAAAGGGGGTTTATATAACTTAGCTCAAAGCAGAGACACTTATAGACTCACAGCATCACATAGCATGAGGTGAACATCGTTGAACGTCTGGAAGGTCTGATGGTCTTGGAGATGGCTTGACCTTGAATTGCATTAATGAGGTGCGAATTCTTCCTGCCTCTCCTTCAATTTCAGCTTCACTTGGGGACTGGATAACTTTTCTTCCTGCCTTGGTCCATCTAGAGGCAAATGAATGTCTGTATATCTAGGCTGAGGAAAGGATAAGAGGAACTCAAAGGAGTGAAAATTCTTTCTGGCCTGCTGCTGCTGCTGATGCTGCTAAGTCGCTTCAGTCGTGTCTGACTCTGTGCAACCCCATAGACGGCAGCCCACCAGGCTCCCCCATCCTTGGGATTCTCCAGGCAAGAACACTGGAGTGGGGTGCCATTTCCTTCTCCAAAGCATGAAAGTGAAAAGTGAAAGGGAAGTCGCTCAATCATGTCTGACTCTTCGTGACGCCATGGACTGCAGCCTACCAGGCTCCTCCGTCCATGGGACTTTCCAGGCAAGAGTACTGGAGTGGGGTGCCATTGCCTTCTCCTGGCCTGATAAACCAAAAGAAAGACAATTAAGTGGGAGAGTTGAGAAGTGAGTGAAGGACCTCTAAGCTCACTGAGGAAGAGAATCATCTGCATAAGGCAAAGGGAACTCATTGGACACAATGCTGTCACTTGGTAATTTTGTGTCTTAAAAAATTATAAAAATATTACCAGTTTTTATGATTTGACCCAATATTTTATAACTGCTTTTCCATTCTGCAACGATATTTTTTTACAATGTAAATGCACACGCACACAGTTTAAAAACACAATGCCCAGTTCCTGATATATAAATACTTCCATCAGTAAATTTTTAGTCATGTCTCTATCTTCACTTGACAATGTGATATAAGCCAGAAGCTTGCTGCTGTGTGATTACCCTGGGTGCCACAGCTACAATGCAGAGTTTATTATGGAGATTGCACTGATGAATTAAATAACACTAGTGTTTTGCCATACATAGAGCTTCCACTGGGCCAACTCACATATTTCCTCATTCCGCTTTCACTCTTTTCCTTATTTCTAACATCCGAGGTTCCCTTCTCTTTTGGGAGCACAGTTATTATTTAAAAAAAATACATTTAGTTATATTTTAAATATGCCTTCTAGCAAAGGTGGTCTTTATTGGAAAGGCTTCCATGTTGCTAGAAGCAGGGGACATGCCAATTTGAAGTGAATAAAGTAGAGAGATTTCAAAAATGATGAAAGGCAAGCATGCAATGGCTTTCCCATAGGTAAGCTTTTCAGAATGTTTGTGTAGAAAGGAAAGAAAAGAATGAAATGCAAATAAGTTATTTTAAACTATTATTTTCAGGACCAAAGAAGAAGTCTTTAAAAAACATCATAAGCTTTTTGTCAGTGTTTTTAGTGGAAGTAATTTAGAGATGATTGGATATTGTTATTTTTAATTTGATTTTTTAGAATAAGAGTTTACCAAAATAGAAAGCTTTGTCTTTTCTTTTGCCCACAACTTTAAAAAGTAAACGGCAAGTCTTGGGTCAGCATCATTTTTCTTTTTTAGACTCTTTTACTTGCAAATCCATCCACCATCAAATTACATTGTGTTCCTTCCTCTTTTGCCTACCTGTGGCTGAGCGTTTTATAAATAAATCCAAAGCCCTGTCTTCCTTTTGCCTGTTGCTCTGAGTAAACAGTAAGAAATCAGATGCCTGGGCCCAGTGATTTGATTTTATACAAGTGGATCTTGTTAGAACATTTCTTTATGCTTGGGATATCAGGAGATTTATTTGTAACCTTCCTCGCCAAGAGAACAATGGCGGTATTTACTGTTTCTACCGTCTGTTGGTCTGTTGTCATTTCAAAGAATTTATTTGAATCTTGCCAAAATGACTGAATTAAGAAATGCTTAATTGACTGATCAAAAGAAAACAACTTGTTTAAATCATTCAGCTGTCTGGCCTACACCAGTCCATACTTTCTGTAATTATGCATTTTTTATTTGTTTTGTTCAATTTCTTGGCAATGCATAGGCCCAGGTATTTTTTAATTTCTTTGCTAATTATATGATTTTTTGAACTCCAGTTAATCTATTTGTAAACTTAGGTAAAAATTTATCATGTCTTCTTTAAAAAAAACCCCAAACACTCTATGTAAACAGAGGGTACTTCAAGACCACTTGAGAAGTGGGGCAGAGATCTCAAAGGAGCAGGCTAAACTGCCTCTAGAGGGACTGGATCCAACAACTTGTAGAGCTTCTGAGTTGGACACACAGCTTTGGGAGCAAAGTTGAAATGCTCAGGGCAGCCGTCATGCGGCAGAGCATCTTGCATGTTATTTTCTGCCCCTCTTACTTCTTCCTGGGCCCACCCCATGCAGTTCTCAGCCTCACCTCTAAATAAGTGTAGAAGACCCCTTTTCATTGCTCTGTGTGTGTGTGTTAGTCTCTCAGTTGTATCCGACTCTGTGCGACCTTAGGGACCGTAGTTTGCCAGGCTTCTCTGTCCATGGAATTCTTCAGCCAAGAATACTGGAGTGGGTGGCCATTCCCTTCTCCATGGGATCTTCCCAACCCAGGGGATGAACCTGGGTCTCCTGCACTGCAGGCAGATTCTTTACCCTCTGAGCCACCAGGGAGCCCTATTCACAGCAGAGGTATGCCAAAGTATACAGCTACTCAGGTTGTTCACATGTCTTGGTTTAGGCTTGGTCTCAGTTCTAGCCAACCTTGGTGTTAGTTATAGAAGGAAAGCTCCTTGGAAGGAAAGCTATGACAAACCTAGACAGTGTATTAAAAAGCGAATGTATGGCAAAACCAATACAGTATTGTAAAGTGCTAAGTCGCTTCAGTCGTGTCCGACTCTGTGTGGCCCCATAGACAGCAGCCCACCAGACTCCCCCATCCCTGGGATTCTCCAGGCAAGAACACTGGAATGGGTTGCCATTTCCTTCTCCAATGCAGGAAAGTGGAAAGTGAAGGTGAAGTCACTCAGTCGTGTCCAACTCTTCGCGAACCCATGGACTGCAGCCCACCAGGCTCCTCTGTCCATGGGATTTTCCAGGCAAGAGTATTGGAGTGGGTTGCCATTGCAAAGTAAAAAAATAAAAAATATATATAATAAAAACAGAAAAAATAAATAAAAATAAAAAAAACAAATAAAAATAAAAAATAAAAAGCAGTGACATCACTTTGCCAATAAAAGTCCATAAAGTCAAAGTTGTGGTTTTTCCAGAAGTCATGTGCTGATGTGACACTGCATCCGGTGGCCAGTTGAAGGAGTAATGCTGGAGCTCATTGATACTGTGATTTCTGTCATTCAGTTCTCCATGTGTCTTCAGTTCAGTTCAGTCGCTCAGTCGTGTCCGACTGTTTGCGACCCCATGAATCGCAGCACGCCAGGCCTCCCTGTCCGTCACCATCTCCCGGAGTTCACTCAGACTCACGTCCATCGAGTCAGTGATGCCATCCAGCCATCTCATCCTCGGTCGTCCCCTTTTCCTCCTGCCCCCAATCCCTCCCAGCATCAGAGTCTTTTCCAATGAGTCAGCTCTTCACATGAGGTGGCCAAAGTACTGGAGCTTCACCTTTAGCATCAGTCCTTCCAAAGAAATCCCAGGGTTGATCTTCAAAATGGACTGGTTGGATCTCCTTGCAATCCAAGGGAGTCTCAAGAGTCTTCTCCAACATCACAGTTCAAAAGCATCAATTCTTNCCGTGTACAGTTCTAACTGTTGCTTCCTGACCTGCATACAGATTTCTCAAGAGGCAGGTCAGGTGATCTGGTATTCCCATCTCTTTCAGAATTTTCCACAGTTTCTTGTGATCCACACAGTCAAAGGCTCTGGCATAGTCAATAAAGCAGAAATATCTTGGTGTTAATTTTTTTTTTTTGGTTGCAAAATACTTTGAAACAATCCCTCTTTCCTCTTTCTCTTCTTTCAGAATTAGATGAGTTAGATGATGATAACTATTAAAAATGATTTGTAGTCTTTTACCTGAAATGGGGTCTACTTCCTTGGGGAATCAAGCATTGGGTTAGAGATATAGTTGGAAGAGTGCAGAAGCAAGATTCCTCCATTTTCCCAGTCTAGAGAAATTATGCTGCAGTCACATACCCTGAATGAAAAAGAAGTTTTTGCATTTCTATCATCTTTGAGATCTGATTACTAATGTAGTCATCTTTAAGGAATTCTGCTGTTTACAATAAAACTATAATCTCCCTCCTCTCTCTTGTGTTACACAGCTTCTGATTACAAGTTTCTTCTTGGCATCTTTGAATTGTGCAGGGACAATTGCACTTTCTTTCTGCTCCATATATGCTTTATTCCTGACGATTCTCTTTACACTTTCTGCTACAGAAATACTGAGCCTCTTGGCAGGGCACTTCTCTCAGTCAGCGAACATTCAGTAGAGAATGAAGACCTTCTAGCCTACAGATCAGGAAGATGCTCTTTATAAAGCCACTGTATTTTTCGAAAAGCAGCTACAGTTAGTTTTGGTGTTTGGCAGCAAAAAAAATCCCCAAGTGATTTAACATTGCTTACATTATATAGATATTCATTTACTGTAAGAGTGTGTGTTTGTTACTTCACACATACTGCTTGAGTACCTTCTGTGATGCCAGGTATGATGCTAGTTGGCATACAGTTGAGAATAAGGCAATCTTGTTTCCTTCCCTCAACCAAGGATAAAATAGGATAAAATAGGCTTCACATTTTTCAAATCTATAATGATATGATTACCATATGACACTTACTGTATTTGATGAAAAGCAATAGAAATTACATAGAACTTATAAGATAGTTTAGCAGGGGAACTTTAGCTTAGAAATTAGGATACTCCTTTCTACGAAAGTCAGGATGAGAGCTTAAGGATTGATAGGAACAGAAGAGATGAACTATGAAGTTGGGAGCTGGGAGGAGAAGTGAAGGAGAGGTGAGGTGTATCATGAAGGTTGATAATGGAGAGAAAGGTCTTGATGCAGGGAGAATTGTTGCAGTGAGGGGCAACAACAAGGCAACTAGAAAAAGCAGAGATTGAAGGTGGTATGTGAGTGATGGTATATGCGTATATGTGTGCACGTGTTATTGTGGAAGTATCTTAAGTGTAGTTTCTGTTGTGTTTCTGTTCAGTTGCTAAGCCATGTCTGACTATGTGACCCCACTGACTGCAGCACTCCAGGCTTCTCTGTCCTTCAGTAACTCCCAGAGTTTGCTCAAATATATGTTCATTGAGTTGGTAATGCTATCTATCCATCTCATCCTCTGCCACCCCCTTCTCCTTTTGCCTTAAATCTTTCCTAGCATCAGGGTCTTTTCCAATGAGTTAGCTCCTCTCATCAAGTGGGCAAAGTATTGGAGCTTCAGCTTCTGCACCAGTCCTTTGAATAAATATTCAGGACTGATTTCCTTTAGGATTGATATGTTTGATCTCTTTCCAGTCCAAGAGACTCTCAAGAGTCTTCTCCAGCACCCCAGTTCAAAAGCATCAGTTCTTCACTGCTCAGGCTTCTTTGTGGTCCAATTCTCACATCTGTATATAACTACTGGAAGACCACAGCTTTAACTATGTGGACCTTTGTCAGCAAACAGATGTTTCTGCTTTTTAATATGCTGCTTAGGTTTGTCATAGTTTTCCTTCTAGAACTAACACCAGAAAGAGATGTCCTTTTCATCATAGGTATTGGAATGCAAAAGTAGGAAGTCAAGAGATACCTGGAGTAACAGGCATATTTGGCCTTGGAGTACAAAATGAAATAGGGCAAAGGCTACAGAGTTTTTTCAACAGAACACACTGGTCATAGCAAACATCCTCTTCCAACAACACAAAAGATGACACTACACAAGGATATTACCAAGTGGTCAATATCAAAATCAGTTTGATTATATTCTTTGTAGCCAAAGATAGAGAAGCTCTACATGGTCAGCAAAAACAAGACCTGGAGTTGACCATAGGACACTTTTTAGGTAAATGTGTAGAAAAAAGTGCTGTGGGTAGTGAGGTAGAATGGAAGGCTATTTTATTTAAATTTTTGAGAGTGAGAATTTGTTTGTGTAATACTTCAGTTCAGTTCAGTCGCTGTCATGTCCAACTCTTTGCGATCCCATGGACTGCAGCATGCCAGGCGTCCGGTCCATCATCAGCTTCCACAGTTTACTCAAACTCATGTCCATTGAGTCGGTGATGCCATCCAACCATCTCATCCTCTGTTAACCCCTTCTCCTCCCTCCTTCAATCTTTCCCAGCATCAGGATCTTTTCCAGTGAGTCAGTTCTTTGCATCAGGTGGTCAAAGTATTGGAGTTTCAGCTTCAACATCAGTCCTTCCAATGAATATTCAGGACTGATTTCCTTTAGGATGTTTGGATCTCCTTGCAGTCCAAGGGACTCTCAAGAGTCTTCTCCAGCACCACAGTTCAAAAGCATCAATTCTTCAGCGCTCAGCTTTCTTTATAGTCCAACTCTCACATCCATACATGACTACTGGAAAAACCATAGCCTTGACTAGAGAGACCTTTGTTGGTAAAGTAATGTCTCTACTGTTTAATATGCTGTCTAGGATGGTCATAACTTTCCTTCCAAGGAGCAAATGTCTTTTAATTTCATGGCTGCAGTCACCATCTGCAGTGATTTTGGAGCCCCCCCAAATAAAGTTTGCCATTGTTTCCATTATTTCCCCATTTATTTCCCATGAAGTGATGGGACTGGATTGCCATGATTGGTTTTCTGAATGTCAAGCTTTAAGGCAACTTTTTCACTCCTATTTCACTTTCACCAAGAGGCTTTTTAGTTCCTTTTCACTTTCTGCCATAAGGGTGGTGTCATCTGCATATCTGAGGTTATTGATATTTCTCCCAGCAATCTTAATTCCAGCTTGTGCTTCTTCCAGTCCAGCGTTTCTCATAATGTACTCTGCATAGAAGTTAAATAAGCAGGGTGACAATATACAGCCTTGATGTACTCCTTTTCCTATTTGGAACCAATCTGTTGTTCCATGTCCAGTTCTAACTGCTACTTCCTGAACTGCATACAGATTTCTCTGGAGGCAGGTCAGGTGGTCTGGTATTCCCATCTCTTTCAGAATTTTCCACAGTTTCTTGTGATCCACACAGTCAAAGGCTTTGGCATAGTCAATAAAGCCGAAATAAATGTTTTTCTGGAACTCTCTTGCTTTTTTGATGATCCAGCAGATGTCGGCAATTTGATCTCTGGTTCTTCTGCCTTTTCCAAAACTAGCTTGAACATCTGCAAGCTCATGGTTCATGTATTGCTGAAGCCTGGCTTGGAGAATTTTGAGCATTACTTTTCTAGGGTGTGAGATGAGTGCAATTGTGCAATAGTTTGAGCATTCTTTGGCATTGCCTTTCTTTGGGATTGGAATGAAAAGTGACCTTTTCCAGTCCTGTGGCCCCTGCTAATTTAAAATATAAACACCAAATTTATATTTTTAAAAATTGCAAAAAAGTGAAAAATTAATTTCAAAGCACTGTATGGTGTGTGCTGTGGACTGAATTGTGTCGTTTCAAAATTTATAGGTTGAAGCTGTTGAGTAAAAACATATATTCACTACCTAAAAGTTCACAGCTATGTTTTCTTCATTGGGGATTTTTGGGACTTCAAGCCCAAGAGGCAGCATCTCAAGTAACTCTGAGAGAATTGCTCCAAGAAGGTGGGGGGAGGGGTTGGATATACAGGAATTTTGCAACAAAGATCAGGTAGTAAGAATAAAAGATTACTATTAATTAAACAGATATCACAGATTAAGGAATTTAGTGCTTTTCTATGTATGGAATGATACAAGAGTCTGAACTCACTGAAATGATTCTTTTGATATGCATCTCAGGTATCTGGGGCTAGTCTGGTGAGTTTCCTCAGGGCTTACTGTAGGGAGGGCTGCTGTCTGATGGCAGATAGATGAGACAGACGGAAAGTTGTTTTTTTTTTCCGTTCCTGAGCTGCCTCTGGGCTCACAAGATCACTATCCATTTTTACTGCTTAGTGCTAAGTCACATGTGACTCTTTTCAACCCCATGGACTGCAGCATTACATGTTCCCCTGTCCTTCACTAACTCTCCGACTCATGTCCATTGAGCTGGTGATGCCATCCAACCATCTCATCCTCTGTCACCCTCTTCCCTTTCCTCCTCCTGCCCTCAATCTTTGCCAGCATCAGGATCTTTTTCAATGAGTCAGTTCTTCCCATCAGGTGGCCAAAGTGTTGGAGCTTAAGCATCAGTCCCTCCAGTGAATATTCAGGACTGATTTCCTTTAGGATTGACTGGTTTGATCTCCTTGCAGTCCAAGGGACTCTCAAGAGTCTTCTCCAGAACCACAATTCAAAAGCATCAATTTTTTTGGTGCTCAGGCTTCTTTATGGCACAAATCTCATATCTATACATGACTACTGGAAAAACCATAGTTTTGGCTATATGGATCTTTGTTGGAAAAATGATGTCTTTGCCTTTTAATATGTTGTCTAGGTTTGTCATAGCTTTTCTCCACCATCTGTGGTGGTTGTAATTGCTGATGACTGTGACATCCTTTGTTTACTGTATGGCAGACAGTATTCCATTTATCAAAGCCCTAATCCACAATGTGACTGAATTTGGAGACAGGGTTTTTTTGGAAGTAAGTAAAGTTAAATAAAGCACAAAGTTGGGGCCCTAATCCTATACCAAAACAGGAATCTGAGTTCTTGTTCATGGAGTTCAAGAATGGAATCCCCAAAACCTCAAAACACTCAAAGGTAGCAAGGAATAGGATTTATTAGAGAGAAGGAAAGTACGAAGCTCTCAGCATAGACACTGAGAGTGGGTAAAGAGCCCTCAAATGTTGAGGATTACAGCAATTGTATATCTTTACCAGCATTAATCTGTATTAATCAATCTTTTGTTAGCTCCTGTTCTTAAACCATGTTATTTCTAACTAATCAGTTTAAAGGTCAAGATGCTTAACTTAACAACTTTATGGGTTCTCTTGATTCTCAGATTAAGTCACCACTCTTCTTCATGCCCCCTGGCCATTTTACAATGTACCAGATGTAGGGATTTAAGATTAATAATCACCAGTTGTTTTTCCCTCAGGCAAATGGAACAGAAATTAATTACTGCCCTCCCCTGGGTCTGAGTGCTGATAATCTATCAGACTAAGGACACATTCCAGGAATTTGGAACAAAAGATACAGTTTTAGGTTAATGGAGCGAGATGTTTACAGAAAATAAGACTGAGGTCTCAGGGTTCTACACTGACTTCCTAGCAATTTCTACCTCAATATGGTTGGTGTTCCTACAAGATGAGATACCAGAGTGTTCTCTCAATCTCTCTCCCTCTTTCTCTCTCTTTTTCATTATGTGAAGGAACAGCAAAAAATCAGGCACTTGTAGGCTAGGAAGAAGGCTCTTATCAGATATCAAATCACCCAGCACATTGATCTTGGTCTTCCCAACTTCCAGAAATGTGAGAAATGAATTTCTCCTGTTTAGCTTACCCAGACTATGGTATTTTGTTATGGCATCTTGAGCAGACTAATACAGTATGGATGGAATTATGAACATAATTGGTTTTTTGAATGAGTAGTTTCTGATAATAATCAGTTCTAATTGTGCTTCATATTTTTCTTATTTGAATTGTAAGGAGTTTACAATTAACACTTGACAGAAATGAACAGTAACACTCAAGAAGCAGATTGAGTAGGACAATTTATAGACATTTTAAATTAATTTAAAAATATACTTTAATTAATTGATTATTTTTCTTTTATTGACTTTTTTTTTTTTTTGAGCCAAACTGTGTAGCTTGTCGAATCTTGGTTCCCTGGTGACCAGGGACTGAACCTTAGCCCTTGGCAGTGAGAGTGTGGAGTCTTAACCTCAGGACCACAAGGAAATTCTGTTAATATTTTTTGGATGGGGTCTTGAAAACACTGTTGGTGTTTTTTCTGCCCTAGATTATGTTTTGAGTCCAGAGGATAGCGAAAATGCTTACTCAGTGGACTCTGTTATGAAAGTGAAAGTGAAGTCACTCAGTTGTGTCCAACTCTTTTCGACCCTGTGGACTGCAGCCCACCAGGCTCCTCTGTCCATGGGATTCTCCAGGCAAGACTACTGGCGTGGATTGCCATTTCCTTCTCCAGGGGAACTTCCTGACCTAGGGATCAAACTCAGGTCTCTTGTGTTACAGGCAGATTCTTTACTGTCTGAGCCAATAGAGAAGCCCAGTTATGTACCAGGCAGTTACTAAAAGCTCCTCTAGAGATGTTTTCCTTAGTCATCACCTCAGTGGATAGCAAACACTACTGCATCTACATTTAAGAAAAATTATATCATACTAAAATTTAAAAATTTTCATAACATGCTGGGATATTATTTTTCACTAAAGTATTTTTTATCACTATTTTTTAACAGTAAGAACTTGCTCCTAAGATTTTTTCCAAGAGAACCAGAGACTAGTTTCTTTGATTTTTCCTTCTTATATCCTCCCCTACAGTAGCTGTATATTTTGAGAATAGCCACTGAGTTACAACCAAAATAGCCCTAAATAAATACAAATACTTTCTAATGAATGGGCATTTCTGATATGATCTTAGATGTTACTGTCAAATTGGATCAAATTGATTGGGCCAAGAATACTATCAGGGTCCTGTAACTCAAATCTCAGATTTTATTCATGGATGCAAATGTCCTGTAGTGATAGTGCCATCTTCTCTTAAAATCTAAACCAATACATGCAGACAGTGGTTAGACCAAGGGCCAGAGAAGATACGTTGTCATTTTTTAACGGGTTTTGTGGTTACCATTAAGTACAACATACACTTGTGTCGGGTTTCCCAGGTGGCACAATGATAAAGAATCTACCTGCCAATACAGGAGATGTAAGAGATGTGGGCTTTCTCCCTGGGTTGTGAGGATCCCCTGGAGAAGGATATAACGGCCCACTCCAGTGTTCTTGCCTGGTGAACCATGGACAGAGGAGCCTGGCGGGCTACAGTCCCATGGAACTGCAAAGAGCTGGACACAACTGAGGCACTGAATACTCACATACTTGTGTTATTGTGTTAAAATGCTTGCTGCTGCTAAGTCGCTTCAGTCGTGTCCGACTCTGTGCAACCCCATAGATGGCAGCCCACCAGGCTCCCCCGTCCCTGGGATTCTCCATGCAAGAACACTGGAGGAGGTTGTCATTTCCTTCTCCAAAGCATGAAAGTGAAACGTGAAAGTGAAGTCGTTCAGTTGTGTCTGACTCTTAGCGACCCCATGGACTGCAGCCCACCAGGCTCCTCTGTCCATGGGATTTTCCAGGCAAGAGGACTGGAGTGGCTGCCACTGCCTTCTCTATTGTGCAAGATGAGGGTGTCCTAATGACTCGAAATCCTGCTTATGGCCAGAATCAGCTGTTTGTTTCTACAGCTATTTAATAGCTAGAGTTAATATTTGCTAAGAAAATAATATTTTTTTCTATGTCTGTCTGTGCATTTTTTTGATATTGATAATGAGGCAGCTCTATTCATTTCACAAACTTTCACCGTGTACTTACTATGTGACTGACCTAATGGAAAATGCTGTTGATACTCAGATATAAGGCACAGTACTTGCTCTCAAACAGATAATGATAACTATTTATTAAATAAAAGTGGCAAGGGCAGGGGGCAACTGACCACAAGTGAAGAGAGTAAAGAGGAATTGGAGTCTAGAATGATGTACAGATCTATGACTTTAGTTACTGAGCTGATAAGGGGTATAATTGCTTTGAAAAAGAGTATGTTGTCACCTATACAAAGAAAGCTGAGCGCCAAATAATTGATGCTTCTGAACTGTGGTGCTGGAGAAGACTCTTGAGAGTCCCTTGGACTGCAAGGAGATCCAACCAGTCCATCCTAAAAGAAATCAGTCCTGGGTGTTCATTGAAAGGACTGAAGTTGAAGCTGAAACTCCAATACTTTGGCCACCTGATGCAAAGAGCTGACTCACTGGAAAAGACCTTGATGATGGGAAAGATTGAAGGCGGGAGGAGAAGGGGATGACAGAGGATGAGATGGTTGGATGGCATCACTAACTCGATGGACGTGAGTTTGAGTGAGCTCTGGGAGTTGGTGATGGACAGGGAGGCCTGGGGTGCTGCAATTCATGGGGTCGCAAAGAGTCGGACACGACTGAGTGACTGAACTGAATTGAACTGATGTTGTTGCCTTGTTTTTAAATAAAGGCAGACTGGAAACCAGATAAAACCCCCTCAATTTTGGCTCCTTTAACATATTAATAAAATTATTAATGAGCATGTTAATTATATATTAACATATTAATGAAATGTTCTTTGTGATTCTGAGAGGGTGATTTGAAGACTGGGTTCACTCTGGGCATTTTTACTGTTGTGATTAATAAGCTGTCTTCTGTCTCTGACTCAGGATTCTTGTGTCTTCTATCCATGAAAATTCTGACAGCCTAACTTGACTACTTGCAAATAGGGTGAATTCTCAGATGTTTCATTGTTCTTGATGGTTACCATATTTCAGATTTTTATCTTCTAATCCATAGAGTCTACCTTCTACTATCATCTATAAAACATTTCATTTTTTCAGCATTAATAGGGTATAACTCTAAGTTGTAGATAAAATAAGAAAAAAATTATTTACCTTTTTTCCTGATTTTTCTTGTGATTGCAAATGAACGCTATGTCAGTGATACTTCATGTTTATTATATATCATAATTTAAATTTTTATTGGGAAATTGGAGTGTAAGAGTACTTTCCAAAGCAATAGCTTTTGTGAAAATGTGAACATTAACAATTGTTACAGATCATTTATTTTCAGTACACTTAATTCTCATGTAAGCACCATAAGTTAGTGTTTTGCTTTCTTTTTGTTTTTATAATCAACTTTAGGGAGGTATAATTTATATACAATACAGACCACATCAATTTAAAGTGTACAAAATGAGTGTTGCCAGTTGAATATGCCTGTAAGACCACCAACATTCAGGATGTAAGATATTTTTATCAACCCAAAGGATTCCTGGTACCCCTTTTAATCCCTTTGAAATGAATTTGGTACCAGGTGAAAGCCCTTTATAATGGGACTCTCCAGGAATACGTTCTAGTGAGGAATTTTTGCCATCTTTCAATTTCATCTCATGTTGCAGTCATTTCAAAAATTAATATTTGACTTTTTAAAGATATTTTCTGTGACTTTTAGTTTTTTTTTTTTAGCAGTTCCTCCATCTAGTCTTTTCCTCCCTTTCATATGTGCCTTGAAGTAGAAGAGTTGAGTAGTATTCTCATGAACTCATATAAATGGTATAGTTAGCATGCATTTGAAACAAATAAAGATTAAATGGCCTTGCAGGAAAAAAAAATTACATTCAGGAAAAAGAAGATGGATATTGGTTCACTAGGGTGTGGCAGCTAATTTTGGAAGCAGTGCAAAATGGTAACTGTGTCATTAAGTGAATTATATATAAATTGTATATTTTGTTCACGTTCAGCATGATGCTTGATTTTAGGATTTTTTTCCGTCTCTCAATAATTGATATGTTTATTTATTTATTTTTGGTTGTGCTGAATTTCATTTGTTGTGTGTGCACAGGCCTTTCTCTGGTTGGGTTAAGCAGCAGCTATTCTGTAGTTGCAATGTGGGGGCTTGCTTCCCTTGTTGCAGAGCAAGTGGAAGTCAGATAATAGGGATCAGAAACTCAGAGAAGAAATCTGGAGAACCAAGAGCCTGGGACCTCTGGGTTTGCAAAGAAAAGATCAATAATCCTGGCCAAATATTAGGAAAAAACGATCAGGCTCTCAGCATAGGGTTTGAGCTATGTGGTACCAGGTTATTTCATCAAAACTAAAGCTTGATTTCAAGGTATAAGTGCCACAGCATCATCTCTTTCCTGTGTATGTGCAGAACTGATGTGTGATTTCAAGAAAGCCTGAGCATGCATTTTGTGGAAAGTTAAGTTTTCTCTGATGAGAGTGTGTGAGAAAAAGGAAGAAGCTATTTTCTGAAACAGCTCAAAACTGGAATGTATCTGCAATTGTTTTTTAAAAACAGAGAGACTTTTAAAGTAGATGATAATGCTCAGGAATGAAAATAGTGAAATCTCTTCAAGCCATCAATCTTTTAATTGAAGTTTAGAAATATCTGCCAATTCATTTACTCATTAGTTCATGAACTTATTCACAAATATTTACAAAATATCTACTATCTATAATGTCTTACTCACTCACTCACTATAAAATCTTAAAACTCAGTGACTAACCTCTATTGACTAACTCTAATGACTAACTTCTATGTATGTTTAGATTTTTAATAGCGAATTATTAATAATAGCAATTAATATTGGAATGACAGTTTAGGCAAGTTCAAGTTATAGGGAATTATAAAACTTATCAGAAAACACTGATGACCATGGAGGGAAATAAAATAAGATCATGAAAACCTGAAGTGGTGAAATATTGATTTGAGAACATCTTATCTGAACCATTTAGCTATGATAGAGGCAGTTGGATATCTGCCTGGAAACTGTGATTGATTGTGTAATGATAAAGAAATTGGTCAAAGCCCCTACACTGAGTGAAAAATTGATTTGGTAGCTTCCTCTACATTTGCTATTTGAGATAATTTTAGCAGGGGATGCCAGAATAAAACATTTATTTATATTTATTATTTGAGATAATTTTAGTATGGAATACCAGAGTAAAGGCTTTCTGGGTAGCTCAAATGGTAAAGAATCGGCTGGCAATGTGGGAGACCTGGGTTCAATCCCTGGGTCAGGAAGATCCCCTGGAGAAGGTAATGGCAACCCATTCCAGTATTCTTGCCTGGAGAAATCCCATGGACAGAGGAGCCTGGCGGACTACAGTCTGTGGGGTCGCAAAGAGCTGGACATGACTGAGTGACTAACATGTTCACCAGAGTAAAGGCATCTTTTGGGAAACTGACTCGGGTTATTGGCCAGAACTAAAGTCTAAAAGGTTCTCCTCATTTCCAATTTGTGGCTTGTGGTTTGTTGAGCCAATCATTGTATTTTCCTGAAAGAATGACTATTTTTATTTAGTTCTGTTTTAAACACAGTAAAAGTATGTGTCTTTTACCGTGTGCATGGAAATACCGCATGAGATGCATTGGAGTGGGAGGGAATAAACAAAGGACTCAGGAATCCTCCTCTATAAACTCAGCAAAACTATTTTCTGTAGAAAATGATTTTTACAAACTATTCCGAGGAAGTTTTGTGTTTTTCTCCTCAACCAACTTCTAGCCATGAATTATCTTAATCAGATTAAGGGTCTTGAAAGGAGTCCAGGTAGGGGTTTAGAAGGAGAAACTGTATTTGTTTTGGTAAAGATGAGGGATTTGGGCAAGATTTAGTGGCAAGTTGATGATACTGGCAATAGGAAGAAGCCATAGTTAAGAAGCAAGACAAGGAGAAGGTTTCAGAAAGGAAAGTGAGAGGAGGATTGCTGAGTTTGCTTTGGAATTGACTGTACTAACATTGCCTCTTCTTCCTAAGTTAATTATCAGAACTGTTTGTTTTATAAATTTAAGCATCCTTCAATTTGACCCTGTATACCTGAAGTAGGTAATTCAGTGCAGTTTGCATTGATGACTTGGTGAGGGTTGCATCTGCTTTTCTGTTGTTTTCTAATTACAATAGCAGCTGCTAAGGTATTTTATTTTTTCCTTGCTTGCTGTAGGTATAACAACATATACCTTTAACTTATCAAATACTACTTTAAATTAACATACACTATCATATGTGTAAGATTAGAATATTATAATTGTATAATTCCACTTACTATTCTTTCCAGGTATTTTTCTCATTGTCAATATTTTATTTTTCTCTATATTTTAACATTCACATTATAGCAATACATCCAAATACAGAGTATGATGGATTACTCTGTATTTAAATTCTAATCTTTCTGGGAGTATAGAAGAGTAAGAAGAGAAAAATAATCAAAAATAAGAAAGGAATAAGAAACTTATAAGACATTTTTATCTTTACTTGCTTTGTTATTAATCTTTCATAAATATGTCTGTTTTTGATTTCTAGGCCCAGTGAATGTTAAACTTATGTCAAGAATTAATTAACTCTCTGTTGACACAATTGATTCACGTTTTATGAATGTTTAAGGTATAAAATTTAACTCTGGCTTGACTAAGGGAAAAATAGAATAAGAATATATGCATAGGGAGTGATGATGTCTTTCATTCCATTTAGTAACCATGTATCTTAACATAAGAATGAGATGAGAGGCTAAGGCTGAAATCTGTCAGTCTCATCCAGTTTCTGGATGTTATTCAGGGCATGAACATTGCAGAATGCTGAAATTCTTGCATTATTTAACCAACCAATGGATTGAACAACAAGTTGACCCTTATTTGGTCCTTCTTGTATCAATCCTTCACCAGCAATTTCAAAATAAAAAGCTATGGGAAATCAACAGGTTTTTATTTTTTAATTAATTTGGTGGCAAAACCTAACCTTAACTGATGTGAACATTTTTTGATAGTCTTTGTTTCATAATGTATTTGAATACTGAATATTTCAGATATATCATGAAACATGGCATATACTCATATTGTCTAGCATTAGAATAAATTTGGACCTAATGGTCAGATTAAGGAGAGGAAAATTCATTTATTTAATCCTCATAACAACCTCATAAAGAAAGTAATCACCTTATTACTTACCTCATAAGTTAAAGGAACTCTCCATTATACTCATGGAGAAGATTAGTGAGGTTAAACAACTTATTCGAGGTCATAAAGTCGGTAAATAAAGAATCACGCTCATTGAATTTTTAAAACTGTTTTACATATGCTTCCCTCTTTTGTCTGAAAGTCAGTGTGGCCCAGGAGTGTATGAAGTGTATATTCTAAATCATTTAACCACTACTCTTCCCTTCTCATTTCTCAGATAAACTGATATATAGTTTTCTATATATCTTTTCAGACATTTTTCCTGTAGACANTGAAGTGTATATTCTAAATCATTTAACCCCTACTCTTCCCTTCTCATTTCTCAGATAAACTGATATATAGTTTTCTATATATCTTTTCAGACATTTTTCCTGTAGACACAAAGAGAAAGTGTAAGTTATATGTTTATGAACTTAAGAATTTAAAAAACAGATCTGTATATTTCTTTTGTATGTCATTTATCTTTTAAGCTCCTGATCTGGAATTAGAAGAAATAAAAATCTCAGAATGTAGAATGATCTCAGTCAACCCAAGATTTTTTCATGGAAATCATCTCTGCCTTTCCACCTGGAGGTCAAGTCTGAAATCAAGAATGAGTTGGTGAGGGTTGCATCCGCTCCTCTGTTGCTGTTTTCTATTCACAATAGCAACTTCTAAGATATTTTAGTTTTTCCTTGCTTGCTGTAGGTGTAACAAGATATAACTTTAACTTATCAGATACTACTTTACATTAACATTTACTACCATATGTGAAGAAGGCTGAGCGCCGAAGAGTTGATGCTTTTGAACTGTGGTGTTGGAGAAGACTCTTGAGAGTCCCTTGGACTGCAAGGAGATCCAACCAGTTCATTCTGAAGGAGATCAACCCTGGGATTTCTTTGGAAGGAATGAAGCTAAAGCTGAAACTCCAGTACTTCGGCCACCTCATGTGAAGAATTGACTCATTGGAAAAGACTTTGATGCTGGGAGGGATTAGGGGGCAGGAGGAGAAGGGGACGACAGAGGATGAGATGGCTGGATGGCATCACTGACTTGATGGATGCAAGTCTGAGTGATCTCCGGGAGTTGGTGATGGACAGGGAGGCCTGGGTTGCTGTGATTCATGAGATCACAAAAAGTCAGACATGACTGAGCGACTGAACTGAACCATATGTGTAAGATTAGAATATTATAATTGTATAATTCCATTTACTATTCTTTCTAGGTATTTTTCACATTACCAATATTTTATTTTGCTCTATATTTTAGCACTCACAATACAGCAAAAGTTTTTTTCTTACTTTAAATGGTCAGTTGACTTTTAAAGAAATTAAAAAATCATTTTTCCTATTTATTGGAATGTTTACCTTTTCTTATGTCTTTATTTCTTACTGTTGAACTGCTTTCCCACTTAGTGATACTTTGTTCAGTCTATAGAATTCCCTTTAGAATTTCTTGGAGAGAAATTTTCCCTATAATAAATTTTCTCAGCTTCATCTGAAAATGACTGGTTTGCTTTCTTTTGTTGAAAGGTATAGTTACTGGTGAAAAATTAAGTTGAGAGATTTTTCCATTTAGAATTTTAAAGATATTATTCTATTATCTTCTACCTTCCATCATTTCTTGTGAGAAGTCAGTCATAATTCTTACTGCAGTTCCCCTGAATGTGATGTGTTGTTTTTCTCCTCCAGTTGTTTTTAATATATTTTTTTAAATCACTGGTTTTCACCAGCTTGAAAATGAGGTGCCTAGATGTGTTTATCTTTGTGTTTGTCCTGCTTGAGGTTCATATTTCTGGGAAGAGTTTATTGATGCTTTTTTAAAAAAAATCAGTTTGAAAATGGTTTAGGTATTTTACTTTTAAATATTTCTTCTGTCTTGCTCTCATCTCTTTCTGGGACTTCAGTTATACATATGTCAGATCATAAAATATAGTACTACAATATGATATACTATATTATTGTGTATTTTCTTTCCTTAATTTTTATCTTTGATACTATATTATTGTGTATTTCTTTTCCTTAATTTTTATCTTTGAGTTAATTAACTGGCTCTTTCTCCTGTAGGTCTAGCCTGAAGTTGTCACTTTAATGAACATTTTATTTCCAGTACTGTATTTTTAATATGTAATTTCCATTTGGTTCTTTTTTTCTTTTTGTTTCAACTGTGCTGAGATTTCACATCTGTCCTTCTATTTTCTCCACCTTTCCTCTAAATTCTAGCAGAATTTTATTAGCTGCTGCAAAATCTTCATTAAGTTCAACATCTAAGTTATATGTGGATCTGATTCTTTTGATTAATTTGGTTTTGGTGATATCCAGTACTTTGGCCACCTCATGCGAAGAGTTGACTCATTGGAAAAGACTTTGATGCTGGGAAGGATTGGGGGCAGGAGGAGAAGGGGACGACCGAGGATGAGATGGCTGGATGGCATCACTGACTTGATGGACTTGAGTCTGAGTGAACTCTGGGAGTTGGTGATGGACAGGGAGGCCTGGCGTGCTGTGATTCATGGAGTCGCAAAGAGTCGGACATGACTGAGCGACTGAACTGAACTGAACTGAAGTGATATATTTTTGTATGCCTATTCATTTTTGATTAGATACTGAATATTTTGGATAATAAACCTGGATTATGCTTTTTCTAAAAAGTATTAAATTTTACCTGAAAAGCTCTTAATTTCCTAGCCTAATCCCTTGATTTTTTGGAGTCTTGCTTCTAGGGTTTGTGTGTAGGTTCTTGTTTTGGTTTTTGCCCTTATTCTCATGCCATAGGTTTTAGTCATGATATGTGCTTCTTAATCCTAAACTGTTGCCCTTCTAGAGTTTCAATGAAAAGCAAAAGTATCTGTCAAGCTCTGCCAGGTCAGACTTGAACTACAAATTCTCTCCACTACTAAGCAGCTGCTGATATAGATTTTGTTTATTTATTTATTTTTTCAGGTCTTAATCCTTTCACAGGTCCTAATCCTTGCAGCTGCTGCTTTCAGCTGGGTTCCTCAGATTCTCACCAAAACCATATACAGTTTAGGTATAAGCCAAAGATTTGAGGAAAATTTCTTTGCAGGTTTTAGAGTATTTCCTCTGTGTCTCCCTCCTTTATGAAACTTTTCTTCCAATTTACTGCTCTGCCAGCCGCCCTCAACTCCAAAATTTGTGTTCTCTTCCCAATAGGGTATTGTTTATTTGTTGGTTTTTATTCTCTCCTCAGAATTTCTCTGAGAAGCAGCGATTTGAGTGATCCAGTTACAAGACAAGGAGCGTAAAAAAGTGGTCTCCCCAGGCGGCGCTAGTGGTAAGGAACCCGCCTGTCAATGCAGGAGACAGAAGACACGTGGTTCGATCCCCGAGTTGGGAAGATCCCCTGGAGGAGGGCATGGGTAACCCATTCTGACCTTCTTGCCTGGAGAATCCCATGGACAGAGGAGCCTGGCAGGCTACGGTCAATAGGGTCTATGACTGAAACAACGACTTAGCAAGCATGAACCAAAAGCCAGGAGACAGACATGGAACCGATTCTGCCTCCAGAAGGAACCAACCCTGCTGAGCTCCTGGTTTTGGGTTTTGCCTTCCCGAACCATGAAAGAATAAATCTCTGTCATTTTACTTAAAAAATAAAACAAAAACCCCCACAAAAGACACTGGGCTGTGCCATGCTTCCTGGGATACTGACTAAACCTTAAAAAAAGCCAGTTCCTATTCATTTTATGTTTTCTTTCTAAACAATTATAGAACGGAAAGATGTCACATGTCTTTAATATTTTGGTATCTTGGTATTTAATAGTGAAAGAAATTATTCTTATTTTAAATTAGTTTTTCAGAAGCCAATCTATTACGAAGGCTTTAGTTGCAGTTAGCTATATGATCCGGAGAAGGCAATGGCAACCCACTCCAGTACTCTTGCCTGGAAAATCCCATGGTTGGAGGAGCCTGGTGGGCTGCAGTCCATGGGGTCGATAAGAGTTGGACACAACTAAGCGACTTCACTTTCACTTTCATGCATTGGAGAAGGAAATGGTAACCCACTCTAGTGTTCTTGCCTGGAGAATCCCAGGGACTGGGGAGTCTGGCGGGCTGTCATCTATGGGGTCGCACACGACTGAAGCGACTTAGCAGCAGCAGCAGTAGCTAAATGATCATACTATTTGTGAATATACTTGAAGGGAGGTGAGGTGTTAGTTGATCAGTCATGTCTGACTCTTTTCAACCCCATGGAATAAAGCTTGCCTCTGGCCATGGGATTTCCCAGGCAAGCATACTGGAGAGGATTTCCATTCCCTTTTCCAGGGTATCTTCCTGGCCCAAGGATCAAATTTGGGTTTCCTGCACCGTTGGCAGATTCTTTACCATCTGAGCCACCAAAAAAGTTTAATGAATATACCTAATATTTTTCTTTAGCCTCTGGTAAGAATTTTCTATTTGTTTACTTGTTTTGCATTTGAGAACAGATACATTTCCAAGATCTATTGGGGTATTTTTTTATTTTTGTTAATCAATGTAAAGGAAATAGACAATAATTAGAATAAAAGCTAACTTTCCCATCTGCAATAACTTGCTGATGTTTTCTGAGCTATTGTATTTTGTGACTACATAATGAGCAGCACATTATGAAAGATGATAGGTTGAAATGGAGAGTCTGGGGACTTCAATTTCAGATATTAACCTGGTTTGTGTGACTCGATAGAGCCTCTTAACTTCTTTGGCCCTCAGTTTTCTACTCTATAAAATTTATAACTAAGGCTCTTTTGGCCCCAAAGAGTGACACAATTTAGCAAATATCTAAAGAGTCACATCTAACCCTTTGTGTCAGGAGGGAACCAAACATGTGTTTGTTTGGAAATCTCACGACACCCACCGTGTTTTCACCTGGCAAGTAATTCTGGCACAGTTATCACCCACACCCAAACCTTTCTTTCCAGAATAGTAACACTGTGATTTGCTTTAGTCAGGGTTGTTATTCTTGCTGGGGGAGCTATGACTGGGATAAAAAAGGTAATTAAGCCTACCAAGAAAGGCTGATTTTGTTGGCTGGCTATAAGCCTAGGATTTAGGAACAATAGATGGGACAATGATGTGTTTGGGAGCTGTTTTGCTCTGATCTGGGTATCATTCATAGGTTGAGCACAAAGCTGTTTTCACTGATAGTTAAACATCTGGCAATTGCTGATCAGTAACAATGAACTAGATGTCCTACTGAAATACCATGGCTCAGTAGGCAGAACATCGATTGAGTTAGAATGTAAAAATATTTGTATCTAAATGTGTCTATTTTGCTATTGATTGGCCTTGTGAATTTGTTTTTATCCTTCAGTATCTTGGTATATGTGTGTATGTGTACCTGTATTGGTTTGCTCAGGGATGCAGATGGAGGAGATAGGATAGCTTTGAAAAGATGAGTTTGAAATATGATAACTTATAATATGTAGAGGATTAACCTAAAGAGATGGTCAAATTTTTAAAAAAAATTCAGAAAACAGAAATGATAAAGCATATGAGAAAGCTGAATCACAGTAAATATCGTTATGTAAAGATAGTTGGGAAAGAGNTGGTCAAATTTTTTAAAAAAATTCAGAAAACAGAAATGATAAAGCATATGAGAAAGCTGAATCACAGTAAATATCGTTATGTAAAGATAGTTGGGAAAGAGTATTTGAGATGTTTGAGAGCCTTAAGAAAAACAATATAACAAAAGATAATGTGAAAATGTAACAAAGGATAGTTAACTCATAGATTTGTTAGTATATTATATGTTGCTTTACTTTTACAATCTTTGGATAATTTTAGTTACACAAGTTCAGTTCTCTGGTTTGTTAACCAACCATATTGCCAGGTTCTAAGCTAAATTCAAAGCCATATTCTTTGAACATGTTTTTCAACATATAAGAATTTTGCACAGTCCACTTCTATTTTTCTAACTCCATTTGGGATAAGTGCATGTACTCTGGTAGGAATGTGTCTTCATTTCGTGTGTGTGTGTGTGTGTGTGTGTGTGTCTGTCTGTGAGAGAGAGAGAGAGAGAGAGAGGGAGCATAATTTGATCATTAATTATTAGGCAACTATTTTCATGTACCTTCATTTAAGAACAAATACACAGGTTAAATGTAAATTGGCTGATACTGGGAATAAGATGGCTAGACAGTGATAATTCCCAAATCCTTCTAATCAAGCATATTTAAGGGTATTACAAGGAATAATCCTGTTTAGAGTTTTTCATGAAATAGGAGAATCTGTTTTAGCAATAAACTAAAGTAATATTCTCTTTTCTTGCTTACTTGCTATAAGGGCTCAAGTTTAAACCCCCTGTTCTAGAATGCTTTCCTCTGATTGTCATCAATACGCCTGGTTCCAGTTTTATTTATTTCCTGTTACCATCTCTATTTGGGAGATGTTATAGTTCATTGCCTCTCATTCTGCTCTCAGTGCCTGAGTATTCTGCCCTGGGTCTCTGCCATACTGAAGTATAGAAGGATATTACATACCTTTTTTTCCCCAGGAAGAGTAAGTTCTTAAGCTTTCATTAAAATACACCTTTTCCTTGGGTAAAAACTTTAATTGGATAATGTTTTCATGCAAGGCTGGTGTCAGGCTCATTTGACCTGTGAAATTTCACCAGGCCCCATGATTAGAAGGACTCTGTCCTTGGTTTCATTCTATACTGTCTTACAGATTTAATACTTTTTGAATAAGAAGCTCCATATTTTAATATTTAACTACTTTCTGAAAATTATGCACAGTAATATCAGTCTTGCAAAATGGCATTAATCTGAGATGCATAAGGTCATAGGATCACTTTAACTATATCCATTCCACTAGAGGTGAGAACTCAAAGCTTTGCTCATAGTATGGATCATTAATGGTTTACATGAATGTGGTGTTTCATCTAACGATTTTAAGCATTTACTCCTCTTCCCCACAACGGGACACAAACTGCAAACAGTAAGGATCTTCTCATACCAGTAAAATAAATGTTAAAAACTCCGATACCAATGCCTTTATTTCATGATAATAAAATCTGAAAGAAATCTGATGAAAGTCAATGATTTTGTCAATAGGTGTACTAATTTACTTCAATTTTAATACTGTGTCAGTGGACAAACTTTAATAGAAATCTCTTAGGAAAATGAAAAACATGCATCATATTTTAGTTTTAAAGGGCTGCTGGAAGAAATCATAATATATGGAATAGTGGTATTAGAGTTATTTAAAGAAATAGAACCAAAGGATACATGTATATATATTAAAAATTTACTATAGGAAATAGCTCACATGATTATAAAGGGTTAGAATTTCCTGAAATGCTATCTGCAAGTTGGAGAACCAAGAAAATGTGCTGTATAATAAAGCTAAGTCAAAAAGCTGAAAGTAGGGAAAGCAAAGGTATAATCAAGAATCTGAAGTCAAAAGATTAAAGACCTGGTAAGACACCACTGATGTAAGTACTGGAGTCTGTAGACCTAACACAATTTATTTGTGATGTTTGAAGGAAAGAGAATATGGAAGTTCTAGCTCAAGAGAAGAGAGTAATTTAGTCATCCTAGTTTTGGTCTAGTAGGGCCATGAACAGATTGAATGATGCTCACCAAAGTAATGAAGGTTGATCTACTGTCTTCAGTCTATAGACAAAAATACTTTCCAAAAACAAAACTACAGACAAACTCAGAAATACTCTATACCACCTGACCGACAATTTCTTAATTGAGTCAAGTTGACAAAACAAAAAGTTAATAAGCACAGTGCTTAAAACATCAATAACTTAGAAAATTTTAGATGAAAAGAGGTCTAGATGAAGGTATTACAGAGGTTGCAGGCTCAGAATCTCAAACAAATGACTAAGAAAAAGGCATCCATTACAGAGGGACATGACTCCAATAGCTACGGTGTCCTGCATAGAAGACATAGAGGTGTCTGGGATTCATCATTGGACAGAGCCAAGGTCATGCCAGGACAGGGGGAGAAGCTGGTCAGGTGCATCAAAAGAAAGAACCACAAACCCTGCTCCAACCTTGATCTGGGATGTTCCAGACTCTAGAAGTGTGAGAAAATACACTGGCGTGGGTGAAGCCATCCATGATGTGAGGTCTTGCAGAAGAAAGGTGAGTACAGTGAGGAAACTGACTCTAGAAAGAGGGTGGTTATATGATCCTGATTTTTAAGTTCTTGACTTTGGCCCAACAGAGGCTACAGTGAGGGGCCCACAGGACAACTTGCTCCCAGAGGAATCTGTGTTTGAAACTGCTGGAAGTAAGCAGCCACGATTCCCGACATGGTATTGGGAAGAAAGGTCAATGAATCGTGCTTGATACTTCCAGACACAAGATAAGGAAGTCAGTCATCAGATCAAGACCAGAACAGCAAACAGAATTTCAGAGGCATGATTACAAAGGGAAAGGAACCGACTGTGAAATGGTCAGAGATCTCAGCCATCTATGCTTCAACGGGCTGGTGGGCCTACCACGCCCCAGGTCAGGCCAAGAGACCAGTCTCTTAACGCTCAGGCTTTCTTTCATCCCGTTCCCTATACCTACGTGAGCAGGACTAGCGGTGTCTGCACTCGAAGGAAGTGAGTCATCAGGCCAAGTCTGGAAGGGCGGGTTGAACTCCAAAGGCATACTTACCATGGGAAAGGAACCAACGGGGAAATGGCCACAGATCTCAGCCATCCCAGGATAGGGACACTGGGGAGAAACTTAAGCCCTGGAGACCCTGAAAACCTCTACAAAGGCCAGGGATGTGGGCAGAAGATTGGACCAGGCGGAGCAGAGAGCAAGTGAAGGTCAAAGACAGACCATTCCTTCCCGGCCTGGCTCTACTGGGGGATGCGTGCCTCCACTCGGGAGGCTTTGTGAATCTCCATGGAATAGGGCTCAGGGAGGGCGATTCCTCATGGAAGTGATGGACCTTGCAGGAAGAGGATGTGTAGAGGTGGCTTCTTCCCGAAGTGATCGTCTGTAGCCCGCCCCCCCCCCCGC
>SJYQ01001163.1:89215-113174 GCA_006410935.1 Redunca redunca
CTTCCAAGGAGTAAGCGTCTTTTAATTTCATGGCTGCAATCACCATCTGCAGTGATTTTGGAGCCCAAAAAAATAAAGTCTGACACTGTTTCCACTGTTTCCCCATCTATTTTCCATGAAATGATGGAACCAGATGCCATAATCTTAGTTTTCTGAATGTCGAGCTTTAAGCCAACTTTTTTGCTCTCCTCTTTCACTTTCATCAAGAGGCTTTTTAGTTCCTCTTCACTTTCTGCCATAAGGGTGGTGTCATCTGCATATCTGAGGGTATTGATATTTCTCCTGGCAATCTTGATTCCAGCTTGTGTTTCTTCCAGTCCAGCGTTTCTNTCCAAATTTGCTGGCATATTGAGTGCAGCACTTTCACAGCATCATCTTTCAGGATTTGAAACAGCTCAACTGGAATTCCATCACCACCACTAGCTTTGTTCGTAGTGATGCTTTCTAAGGTCCACTTGACTTCATATTCCAGGATGTCTGGCTCTAGGTGAGTGATCACACCATCGTAATTATCTTGGTCGTGAAGATCTTTTTTGTACAGTTCTTCTGTGTATTCTTGCCACCTCTTCTTAGTATCATCTGCTTCTATTAGGTCCATACCATTTCTGTCCCTTATTGAGCCCGTCTTTGCATGAAATGTTCCCTTGATATCTCTAATTTTCTTGAAGAGATCTCTAATCTTTCTCATTTTGTTGTTTTCCTCTATTTCTTTGCATTGATCTCTGAGGAAGGCTTTCTTATCTCTTCTTGCTATTCTTTGGAACTCTGCATTCAGATGCTTATATTTANTTGGAACTCTGCATTCAGATGCTTATATCTTTCCTTTTCTCCTTTGCTTTTTGCTTCTCTTCTTTTCACAGCTATTTGCAAGGCCTCCCCAGAGTGCCATTTTGCTTTTTTGCATTTCTTTTCCATGGGGATGGTCTTGATCCCTGTCTCCTGTACAATGTCAGGAACCTCTGTCCATAGTTCATCAGGCACTTTATCAATCAGATATAGTCCCTTAAATCTATTTCTCACTCCCACTGTATAATCATAGGGGATTTGATTTAGGTCATACCTGACTGGTCTAGTGGTTTTTCCTACTTTCTTCAATTTAAGTCTGAATTTGGCAATAAGGAGTTTATGATCTGAGCCACAGTCAGCTCCCGGTCTTATTTTTGTTGACCATATAGAGCTTCTCCATCTCTGGCTGCAAAGAATATAATCAGTCTGATTTCAGTGTTGACCTTCTGGTGATGTCCATGTGTAGAGTCTTCTCTTGTATTGTTGGAAGATGGTGTTTGCTATGACCAGTGCGTTCTCTTGGCAAACTCTATTAGCCTTTGCCCTGCTTTATTCCTTATTTCAAGGCCAAATTTGCCTGCTACACCAGGTGTTTCTTGACTTCCTACTTTTGCATTCCAGTCCCCTATAAGGAAAAGGACATCTTTTTGGGGTGTTAGTTCTAAAAGGTCTTGTAGGTCTTCATAGAACCATTCAACTTCAGCTTCTTCAACGTTACTGGTTTGGGCATAGGCTTGGATTACTGTGATATTGAATGGTTTGCCTTCGAAATGAATTGTAAATGGTTATAGTTTGACCTATAAGCATTTACAATTAATAGTTGTAATTAATTTTCCTGAGTCAAATTTCTTCTGAAAAGTTTTTTGCCATCATCTGTTTCCTGACTACATTTTAACTGAGAAGAGTGATATAGTAGGAAAAACTCTATATTCAGCAAAGAAATAATTTGAAAGAAAAAAATCCTAACATTTATGTTTATTACCTTTATCTTTGTGCAACTAATCTCAACTCTCTGAACCTTAGTGTTTTCTTTCTTCATATGAAGTTGCCTGTATTATGAGGTTAACATATAAGAATTAAATATGAAAATAGATATGAGTATTTTATTATAAAGTGTCAAGAAGATATAAGACTCTATACCTCTCATTTGTCATTCATGCCATTTATCTTTTAATGAATTTGTTTCCTATGTTTATAAACAAGTTATCAACTTCATTTACACACATCTTCACAAATCTTCTCTTACATTCCTTTGTATAACCTCCCACTGATTACTACATGTTTGNCTGATTACTACATGATTGTTACTCATTGTATAATAGTTTCTTGATAAATAAATATTGGTAATCTTTCTAGAGCATTTAGCAATGTTTTCTAACAAATACAGTTCCTATACTTTCAAAAAAATCCCCAGAAGCCATGTTGACATGTGACCTGAACATGTGAATTTGAAAGTTTGAAGCAAAGTCCTAGAAATAGGTTTTACTTCAGCCACTTCTGTAATGTGAGACAGGGCACAATAAGAAAAGAAAAGTTTTCTGCCCTTTATAAAGATATTTTAGGTTACCCTTGAAAGATATTATTTTTTTCCTGATTTTGAAGTTATGAAAAGAGTTTCTCCATCAAAAGGGATAACAGAAGGCATTAACAAAATATATTAGTTTTTGAGAAAGTTACTCAGGAGTGTCATGCCTCCTGGGGTTCTAGGTTTGTATAGATTTTCTATTTGTTGTAATTAAAAACAGAAAAAGGCAGTATCAAAAGAAACTGAAATAAAAGCAAGAGCTATTGATGGTTGAGGCAGAAATCATATACTTTAAGAATTGGACTTTGAGCAAATTCAGACAAATAAAACAGCATGCAATCAGTATACTGGTTTAATACAAGGAAGTACTTCATTTGGTGTGAAGAAGCAAAGGATATAGAAATAAGCAACAATAGGCAGGCCTATCTCTTGGAAAGGAGAGATTCACACTGAGATGATAACTCTCTATGTGAAGACTCTGACTTTTGGCTTTTTGGCAAGAAGTCATTAACACTACAATCACAGCGTGATTATTCTTACTTATTATAATTCAAAATAGCATATCTAAAATGATGTGTACACCATACACTAAATACTTTTTATTTAGTTCTCAATCATCTTACTGTGTCCATATGATTTCAGGTTAAACAGTCCATTAGGGGGTTGTTTTGACTAGGATCCTGGCATGATAGATCCAACTAAGGTTACAAGAATTGTTCTCCAAAGACTGCTTACAGAAACACTGTTAAAGTTTATATTTTTGGCCATTTCAATTGTGTGTGACTTCTTTAAATTCTGGAGCATGTATCTTAGTGCCCATTTATATGGTTTTTATTTGTCTACGTGTGAATGCATATATAGCCTTAGAAATTTTCTGCAAACTCTTCCTGAATTAATGGCATCTGTGCATTTGCTGGTTGTTAAGTCATGCTTTTAGGAGATGCGTGTTCCTCCCCTAATGATTATTTTTCTCTTCTAACCAGAGAAATTCCAGTGGGGATGAAGTGATTAAAAAAAAAATAGTGGTATTTTGCAATTTTCTAGTTTAATCTATGGTTAAGATCAACATATATTCCTGGAATTTGGAGAAAATAAGTAGAATTTTGGCTTTGTTGTCTTTACCACCAATGACTCAATAAAACCATTTTTCTCTTATAGATAGGAGAAACCAATATTTATATCTCAAAAGAGCTGACATAGCAACTAGATTATTTCTAGATTTATCACAAGCATAAACAACTATGATTACTGTTAAAAATAAGTTGATTGAGGCTTGAAGTGTAACTAATTGAATGAAAAAATAAATTATCTTCCACAACTTTATGACTAATGTATTTTATTGAATAATAGTAAGACTTGCAAAACTGAAGTGCTTTCTGGTTCCTGAAGGCTTCCCTGATGGCTCAGGAGGTAAAGAATCCATCTGCGATGCTGGAGACCCAGGAGAGTTGGGTTCTGTCCCTGGGTCAGGGAGATCACTTGGAGGAGGGCATGGCAACCCACAACAGTATCTTACCTGAAAAGCCCTGTGGACAGAGGAACCTGGTGGGCTACAGTCCAAAGGGTCGCAAGAGTCAGATAGGACTGAACAACTAACCACACATCTGGTTACTGAAGAGTTTTCATAAGTCTTTCAGGCTTCTGTTTCTTTTTTGATAAACTATATCTGCTTAATCTTTATTTCCTATCTAAAGATTTTCTCCCCATTAGTTTCAAAAACCATTACTTTGGCATTGTGAGAAGGGAATTATTATTATGGAGAGGACCCAGAGAGATGTTATGGGGTGGGAGGTGGGAGGGGATTCATGTTTGGGAACGCATGTACACTCGTGGTGAATTCATGTCAATATTTGGCAAAACCAATACAGTATTGTAAAGTAAACTAAAGTTAAAATAAAAATNAATTTCAAAGGGAGGGACTGTTTGCCAAATTTAAGGCAGCTCTGATCCTGATGTTATCTTGCTCCAGAATCTTTAAAGGTTTCATGTTGCTCTGGAAATAAAACATACATTTCTCAGTCAGGAATGCATAACCCTGGTCTGAAAGGCAGACCTCATTCAGTTTGTTGCCTTATCTTCCCACCTTTCCCATGCTGCAGGCCAATGAGAGGATTCCACTTTTCCCAAACACACTTTCTCCTCTCTTAACACAACTCTTTTAAAGTAGTTTTCCTTGTTTCATGGCTCATCCTAAAGTTCAAATTCTTATTTTTTTTTTAAATCGAAGGATAATTGCTTTACGGAATTTTGTTGCTTTCTGTCAAACGTCAACATGAAACAGCCATAGGTGTACATATGTCCCCCCCCCTTAAATTCCCTCCCATCTTCCTCCCCTTCCCACCCATCTAGGTTGATGCAGAGCCCCTGTTTGAGTTCCCTGAGATGTACAGCAAATTCCCATTGCCTATCTATTTTACATATGATAATGTAAGTTTCCATGTTACTCTCTCCATACATCTCACCCTCTCCCCTCTCCCCATGTCCATAAGTCTGTTCTCTATGTCTGTTTCTCCACTTCTGCCATGCAAATAAATTCTCCCGTACCATCTTTATAGATTCTGTATATATGCGTTAGTATACAGTATTTATCTTTCACTGTCTCGCATACAGGGTTGTCATTACCATCTTTCTAAATTCCATATATATGTGTTAGTATACTGTATTGGTGTTTTTCTTTCTGGCTTACTTCACTCTGTATAATAGGCTCCAGTTTCATCCACCTAATTAGAACTGATTCAAATGTATTCTTTTTAATGGCTGAATAATTGGACTCTGTGGGAGAGGGTGAGGGTGGGATGATTTGGGAGAATGGCATTGAAACATGTATAATATCATATATGAAATGAATCGCCAGTCCAGGTTCAATGCATGATACTGGATGCTTGGGGCTGGTGCACTGAGATGACCCAGAGGGATGATACTGGGAGGGAGGAGGAGGGGGGTTCAGGATGGGGAACACGTATATACCTGTGGTGGATTCATGTTGATGTATGGCAAAACCAATACAATATTGTAAAGTAATTAACCTCCAGTTAAAATAAATAAACTTATTTAATAAAATGAAAAAATATTTATCTTTCTTTTTCTGACTTCACTCTGTATCATATGCTCTAGGTTCATTTCAGATCTCTGAAATGAAATGTAGTTATAGTAACCTTTGAACTTCAATAATATGTTGATTATATTGTTGTGGATTCTTATGTCTGAAATTAAGAGCTATTTATATGCTTATATTTTAGGATCTTGAGGATGGTATCTTTCTCATTCTGGCATTCCTTTTGTATCTACCACAGTGCTTTATACAAATGGGAAGATCTTAAACCCTGAATATCAGGTTATGTGGGGGGCCACTTTCACTATGTAACTGTGCTATAGATAGATATTGTGTACAAAGAGGGCAGGATAACTATTTTTGCTTACAATAGTTATGCAGGTCACACAAAAGATAAGAACTTTGAGCGGTGACATGAACTAGGAGCATGCATTTTGCCACAAGGAGCAGAGAAAGTTATTTCCCTGGTAGAGATAAAAAAGTACACAAATGAAGTAATACATAGAAAGGGAGGGTCATTTTACCTGAATCCCAGATTTTGTGAGAAGATGTAAATTATAAGCGGTAAGATCAAAATGGCAATTTGGGGACAAGTGTGAAGGGCTGTGTATAGTGTATAAAATCTGGAATTCAACCTCAAAGAAACTAGAAGGAGATGAAAGTGTGAAAAGTGGGTTTGTGATGGCATAAGATTTGTTTCTTGGTGAGCTGGGAATTCTGGCAGCCGTGAGGCAGAGAAACCAGTGACTGTGGCATGCGTCTTCAACCAGCTGACAATTTCCATTCAATCTACAGTTTTTGATAACACACAATAGGAAAACAACTAATTAAATTAGCACCTTTAATCACCTGGAAGGACACATCCATTGACTATTAGACTTTAGAAGAGTTCAAACAAGGGCAAAGCATACTATCTGAGTGTAGTGTATATTGTTTGAAACATTGCATTTAATATATAATTTCACATTTCTAAAGGAAAGAAGTACCGATATTTGTCCACAGCTCAGTGTTTTAAAAAAGAAAATGAAATTCTAATGGTCGTAAAAGGGGAGATGCACCTTCTGAAAGTCTGGAAAGGCAATTTTAGGTGAAGAGGCCTTCTCAGATCACTTACAGAGCTTCTAGGCTGCAAGCAGAAGCAGGGTCTCTATGCACTTCCTCATCACTAGGCTAGTTCAATGTGCTGTTGATCTAGATAATGTGAATTTTTGGTCACATTCTCTGACTCTGCTGCCTGAATCTGCCATCAACCTCTGATACCACTTCTCCTTTCTTCTGTCAACACTCATACTTTTTTTCAGCCTTCTAGTTCTTAAAATATGTGCATCACATACATTTCCTGTTATCCTTATTCATTTTTTTATGATTCATAACTTCCTTCAGCCAAGGATGCCCCTTAGAACTGCTAGACAGATCAGTTATCTAAACCAGTTTTTATCCCAATAAAAATGGGCCTAAATGATTGCTGCCATGGGGGAGATTGCACTGGTGTTAGGAAACAGAAAAGGGCAGCTGTCTTAGGCTGTGAGCTAGATGGGTCCTGGGGCAATAGAAGGAGACTTTACGATCTCCAAATCCTTCATTATGCCAACGTCTAGCTGAACTGCCTTGAAGTTCCTCTGACTACTTATGAATGACAAGTTCATGTTAATAGTGAAGGATTTTGTTCCAACTTGTAACCAGGACTTTTAAATGTCTCTCATCCAAAGATTAAGGAATCCAACTGAAGTCTGATTAACACAGAGGAGGAAAGAATCCAACTCAATGGTGGGTTCAGTTAGAAAGTGATGCCATTTTGTTGCTGTCTCTTTGGGAATGTTTTTATTTATAGCTGTACCTTCCAGTAAAAGTCTGTCCTGTCTGAACATCTACATCAATGCCAAGCAAATGAAATTTCAATACAGCTCCAAGCCTTTAGTTTCTATTTTTATAACAAAATCTGCCCATAGCTGCCTGTTTACATTACTTTCATCCTATCTGGGCTTGACAAATGCTGTATATTAGGATAAAAGAGAGAGCTAAGGGGTAGGAATAGGAAAAATGAAGTATGCGTACAAATTTGATGTCTCTGAAAAATTTCTGAAGATGTACAGTTAAAAGACCAGAAAAGTTTTCAGAACTGCACGCTTTTGTTCTCAAGTGAATTTCTTTTCATATACTTTTAAAGTCTACTTTGTTTTCCTAAGGAATGCTCATTTTCATTAAAATGTAAATCAATCAGTTCAGTTCAGTTCAGTCACTCAGTCATGTCCAACTCTTTGTGACCCCATGAACTGCAGCATGCCAGGCCTCCCAGTCCATCACCAACTCCCAGAGTCTACCCAAAACCATGTCCATTGTGTCACTGATGCCATCCAACCATCTCATCCTCCGTCATCCCCTTCTCCTCCTCCCAGCATCAGGGTCTTTTCAAATGAGTCAGCTCTTTGCATCAGGTGGCCAAGTATTGGAGTTTCAGCTTTAGCATCAGTCCTTCCAATGAAGGACTGATCTCCTTTAGGATGGACTAGTTGGATCTCCTTGTAGCCCAAGGGACTCTCAACAGTCTTCTCCAATACCACAGTTCAAAAGCATCAATTTTTCGGTGCTCAACTTTCTTTATAGTCCAACTCTCACATCCATACATGACTACTGGAAAAATCATAGCCTTGACTCGATGAACCTTTGTTGACAAAGTAATGTCTCTGCTTTTTAATATGCTGTCTAGGTTGGTCTTAGCTTTTCTTCCAAGGAGTAAGCGTCTTTTAATTTCATGGCTGCAATCATCACCTGCAGTGATTTTGGAGCCCAAAAAATAAAGTCTGACACTGTTTCCACTGTTTCCCCATCTATTTTCCATGAAGTGATGGGACCAGATGTTATGATCTTCATTTTCTGAATGTTGAGCTTTAAGCCCACTTTTTCACTCTCCACTTTCACTTTCATCAAGAGGCTCTTTAGTTCTTCTTCACTTTCTGCCATAAGGGTGGTGTCATCTGCATATCTGAGGTTATTGATATTTCTCCTGGCAATCTTGATTCCAGCTTGTGCTTCATCCAGTCCAGCGTTTCTCATTATGTACTCTGCATATAAGGTAAATAAGTAGGATGACAATATTCAGCCTTGACATACTCCTTTTCCTATTTGGAACCAGGCTGTTGTTCCATGTCCAGTGCTAACTGTTGCTTCCTGACCTGCATACAGGTTTCTCAAGAGGCAGGTCAGGTGGTCTGGTATTCCCATCTCTCTCAGAATTTTCCACAGTTGATTGTGATCCACACAGTCAAAGGCTTTGGCATAGTCAATAAAGCAGAAATAGATGTTTTTCTGGAACTCTCTTGCTTTTTTGATGATCCAGTGGATGTTGGCAATTTGATCTCTGGTTCCTCTGCCTTTTCCAAAACCAGATTGAACATCTGGAACTTCATGGTTCATGTATTACTGAACCCTGGCTTGGAGAATTTTGAGCATTACTAATGTGTGAGATGAGTGCAATTGTGTGGTAGTTTGAGCATTCTTTGGCATTGCCTTTCTTTCGGATTGGAATGAAAACTGACCTTTTCCAGTCCTGTGGCCACTGCTGAGTTTTCCAAGTTTGCTGACATATTGATAGGTTTCTATAAGTGGGGGATTATTTTGTGTGACTTGTACTAACTTCAAATTTCATAAGAACTTTAAAGAATTCAGTTTTATGGTTATGACCAAATTTTACTTTTTCATTAAGTTGTCGGAGCTTTGATCTGTGGGAATTTGTGATTTGGGGGATATAAAAAGTTAATTTTTATAGAGTCATAATAACTATGTGCTTTTTTCTCTATGAAGTAAGCCTTTGGAGTAGAAGTAAATGTCAAATGACAGCAATAGAAAAAGAATTTGTTAGGTGGCAACTTTTGCTATGAAAGAAAATACATTCTCTTTGCCATGGACAATTCAGTTGTTTCTGTGCTCAGGGTTCTGGCATATTAAACTAGTAAGCTGGCAAGTGCTGAGTCAGTAATTTTTCTTATTTTTGTTTCTGGTTAGTTTGTTTTCTTACATTAGCCAATATAAAATGCATAGGTGAATTTCTAAAATAAAGAACACATAGACATACATACTGTCTGAACCAATAAATTCCAAAACAAAAAACCACATATATGTGGCAAGCTTTATTGACTAGCACCCAGGAGATAGTGCCAAAATCTAGTTTCTAGGAACCAGTAGCTAGGAAATTGGGATCGGCTATTCTTGCCCTCAAACTTATATAACTGTAGTCTCTTAACAGCTTGCGTGTTCAGCTGTGTCCATTCTTTGTGACCACATAGCCTGGAGTTCGCCAGGCTTCTCTATCCATGAGATTTTCCTGGCAGGAATACTGGAGTAGGTTGCCAGTTTCTCTTCCAGGGGATCTTCCCAACCCAAAGATCAAACCCATGTCTCCCGCATCTCCTACACTGGTGGGGGGAAACTTTACCACTGAGCCACTTGGGAAGATGCTCTTACATGGTTACCAGATGTGAATTTCCAATCTTTTCTTTGACATTTCATAGTGAATGAGGTATTGAACTTCTAACTGGTCCAGGGACCTCTTATAGATTAAACTGTTTGTGTTTATTTTAAATTAGTATGTTGAAATATCATCCCCAAGGACCATTGGAAGGTGATTAGGTCATGAGAGTGGAGTCCTCTCTTCACTTTACAAGGGATTCATGCCCTTGTAAAAGAAGCCTCTGAGAGCTTCCTTGTCCCTTCCACCATGTGATGATACAGTGAGAAAGGCACCGTCTGTGAACCAGGGAGCTCCCTCTCATCAGACACCAAATCTTCCAGAGCCTTGATCTTGAGCTTCCTAGTCTCCAGAACAGTGAGAAATAAATTTGTTGTATAGAAGCCCACAGTATATGGTGCTCTGTTATAGCAACCCAAAGAGTCTAAGACAGTACTTTAAACTCTCCTATTCTTCCAAACCACACTCCAGCTACTCTCTAAAAGCACGGCTTGGATAGGTGCTCCATGAAGCCCTTTGGTGTTTCTGCAGACACACATACACTCCGCATCCAGTTTTATTGAGATATTATTGATATGTAACTTATGTAAGTTTAAAGTGCACAACATAATTTTGCACACTTATAACTGTGAAATGATTGTTATAATAGTGTTAGCCAACACCTCTCTTTCCTCTCATGTATTTGTATTTACTTTTCTTTTCATTATTGTTGTGATCATGTTTGAGATCTACTCTCTTAACAAATTTTGTTGACTTTTACTGTCACTCTGCTTATTTAACTTATATGCAGAGTACATCATGAGAAATGTCTTGCTGGATGAAGCACAAGCTGGAATCGAGATTGCCTGGGGAAATATCAATAACGTCAGATATGCAGATGACGCCACCCTTATGGCAGAAAGTGAAGAGGAACTAAAAAGCCTCTTGATGAAAGTGAAAGAGGAGAGCGAAAAAGTTGGCTTAAAGCTCAACATTCAGAAAACTAAGGTCATGGCATCCGATCCCATCAGTTCATGGCAAATAGATGGGGAAACAATGGAAACAGTGACAAACTTTATTTTGGGGGGCTTCAAAATCACCACAGATGGTGATTGCAGCCACAAAATTTAAAGATGCTTGCTCCTTGGAAGAGAAGTTTTGAGCAACCTAGACAGCATATTAAAAAGCAGAGACATTGGATTTAGGGCCCACCTGATATCCTGGATGATTTCATCTCAAGATCCTCACCCCTGGTGGCTCAGTGGTAAAGAATCCACCTGCCAATGCAGCAGACATGGATTCCATTTCTGGTCGGGGAAGATCCCACGTGCCGTGCAGCAACTGCACCTGTGTACCGTGACTATTGAGCCCGTGCTTCAAGGCCCGGGAGCCACAACTGCTGAAGCCCCATGACCCAGAGCTTGTGCTCTGCAACACGAGGAATCATGCACCACAGCTAGAGAGTAGCCCCCAACTGCTGCAACTAGAGAAAAGCATGATGACTCAGCATAGCCATAAATAAATGAATAAAGCTTTTATTAAAAAAGAAAAGGTCCTTAACCAACTTCATCTGCAAAGACTCTGCTTCCAAATAAGGTCATATTCTGAAGTTTTGGGGGAACACGAATTTTTTTTGGGGAGGACAATATTCCACCCACTCCTTTTACTATTACCAACCTAGACAGCATATTAAAAAGCAGAGACGTTATTTACCAACAAAGCTATAGTTTGTTGCTATGGTTCTAGCCAAAGCTATGGTTTTTCCAGTAGTTATGTATGGATGTGAGAGTTGAACTATAAAAAATGCTGAGTGCCGAAGAACTGATGCTTTTGAGCAGTGGTGTTAGAGAAGACTCTTGAGAGTCCCTTGGACTGCAAGGAGATCCAACCAGTCCATCCTAAAGGAGATCAGTCCTGACTATTCATTGGAAGAACTGATGCTGAAGCTGAAACTCCAATCATTTGGCCACCTGATGTGAGGAACTGGCTCACTGGAAAAGACTCTGATGCTGGGAAAGATTGGAGGCAGGAGGAGAAGGGGACGACAGAGAATGAGATGGTTGCACCAAATTGATGGACATGAGTTTGAGTAAGCTCTGGGAGTTGGTGAAGGACAGGGAAACCTGGTGTTTTGTAGTCCATGGGGTCGCAAAGAGTTGGACATGACTGACTGACTGAACTGAACTGTTACTGTGATAGTCACCACTGTTATTCTGCATAATAAAAATCGGCCTTTACTTTTCATTTTATTTTACCTGTAAAATTATATAATTAAACTAAGCACAGCATCTGGTATCACTTATTGTAAGATCATCTGAGAAGCTCTGCTAAGTTTGGAGCTAATATACTTCTATAATTAAAATTCTATGAAATTGTCTTTTCCAAAAAAAAGCAGAGACATTACTTTGCCAACACAGGTCTGTCTAGTCAAAGCTATATTTTTTCCAGTAGTCATGTATGGATGTGAGAAATGGACTGTAAAGAAAGCTGAGTGCCAAAGAATTGATGCTTTTGAACTTGGTGTTGGAGAAGACTCTTGAGAGTCCCTTGGACTGCAAGGAGATCCAACCAGTCAGTCCTAAAGGAACTCAGTCCTGAATATTCATTGGAAGGACTGAGATTGAATTGAAACTCCCATACTTTGGCCACCTGATGTGAAGAACTGCCTTATTTGAAAAGACCCTGATGCTGAGAAAGAATGAGGGCAGGAGGAGAAGGGGATGACAGAGGATTAGATGGTTGGACGGCATCATTGGTTCAATGGACATGGTTTTGAGTAAGCTCTGGGAGTTGGTGATGGACAGGGAAGCCTGGTGTGCTGCAGTCTATGGGGTCACAAAGAGTCAGACACAACTGACTGACTGAACTGAACTGAACTGAATTGACTGAACAGCTTTCAAGTATATAATACAGTATTTTTAATTATAGTCACTGGGTGGTATATTAGAGCTCCAGAACTTATTGATCTTATAACTAGATATTCTTACTCATTCCCTAATATCTTATTTCCATCACTCTCAGTCCCTGACAACCACCATTCTACCTCTCCTTCACCATTCTATTTCTATGAGTTGAGCTTTTCTAGAGTCCACCTTTAAGCGATATTATAGAGTATTTGTCTTTCTCTGTCTTATATATTTCACTTAGAATAATGCTTTCGAGGTCCATTCATGCTGTTGCAAAAGGTAGGATTTCCTCCTTTTTATGACTGAATCATGATTGCCAGGAGAAATATCAATAACCTCAGATATGCAGATGACACCACCCTTATGGCAGAAAGTGAAGAGGAGCTAAAAAGCCTCTTGATGAAAGTGAAAGAGGAGAGCGAAAAAGTTGGCTTAAAGCTCAACATTCAGAAAACAAAGATCATGGCATCCGGTCCCATCACTTCATGGGNGGGTCGCAAAGAGTCGGACACGACTGAGCGACTGAACTGAACTGATGACTGAATAAAATTTGATGCAAAGAGCTGACTCATTTGAAAAGACCCAGAGGCTGGGAAAGATTAACGGCAGGAGAAGGGGACGACAGAGGATGAGATGGTTGGATGGCATCACCAACTCGATGGACATGAGTTTGGGTGAAGTCCGGGAGTTGGTGATGGACAGGCAGTCCTGGCGTGCTGCGGTTCATGGGGTCGCAAAGATTCGGACATGACTGAGCTACTGAACTGAACTGAATATTCCATCATATATATACCTTATCTTTTTTTATCCATTCATCTGTTATTGGACACTAGATATTTTCCATGACTTAGCTTTTGTGAATCATTCTTCTATAAACATGGGGTGCCAATACATCTTTGAGATAGTGATTTTATTTCCTTCAGATGTATAACCAAAAGTGGGATTGCTGATTCATTTTCTAGTTCTGTTTTTAATTTATTGAGAAACCTGCATAGTGCTTTCCATAGTGGCTGTACTGATTTGCATTTCTACCAATAGTGGATTCCTTTTCTCCACAAGGTCACTTGTCTGTTATCTTGATAGTACCTATTCTAACAGATGTGAGGTCATATCTCATTTTGGTTTTGACTTGCATTTCCCTGATGATTAGTTATGTTCGTTGAGCATCTTTTCATGTACCTGTTGATTATTTGTACGTCTTCTTTAGGAAAATGTTTATTCAGTTCCTCTACCATTTAAAATTCAGATTCCTTTTTTTTTTTTTTTCCTATTGAGTTGTATGAGTCTCTTACATATTTTGGATATTAACCTCTTATCAGATATACAGTTTGAAACTATTTTGTCCCATTATATAGGTTGTCTTTTCATTTTCTTGATTGCTTTTTGGGCTGTCAAGAAGCCTTTTAGTTTGATGGCGTCTGTAGTTCTCAAAGAACAAAGCAAAACTTCCAAGTATGTCATTCTTGGAACTTCTAGAATGGATTCAAAAGATCTTTACAACATTTTTTTTTTTTATTATATTCCTATAAGATTATTCTTGAACAAATGTGCTTTCCACTCTTTCCAAAGAGATGACATGGAATTTAATGAATGAATGCCATTTACTTGATTATCAGACCATTAACTTCATCTTCCAAACCTATCTCAAATTTTTTGTGATATATGTCTTGGTAGTTTCAGTTAGAAGTAATGTTTAAATGTATATAGAATTAAAAATGGAGAAGGCAATGGCACCCCACTCCAGTACTCTAGCCTGGAAAATCCCATGGACGGAGGAGCCTGGTAGGCTGCAGTCCATGGGGTCGCAAAGAGTCAGACGCGACTGAGCGACTTCACTTTCACGCATTGGAGAAGGAAATGGCAACCAATTCCAGTGTACTTGCCTGGAGAATCCCAGGGATGGGGGAGCCTGGTGGGCTGTCGTCCATGGGGTCGCACAGAGTCGGACACGACTGAAGCGACTTCAGTTCAGTTCAGTTCAGTCGCTCAGTCGTGTCCGACTCTGTGCGACCCCATGAATCGCAGCATGCCAGGCCTCCCTGTCCATCACCAACTCCCGGAGTTCACTCAGACTCACGTCCATCGAGTCAGTGATGCCATCCAGCCATCTCATCCTCTGTTGTCCCCTTCTCCTCCTGCCCCCAATCCCTCCCAGCATCAAAGTCTTTTCCAATGAGTCAACTCTTCGCATGAGATAGCCAAAGTATTGGAGCTTCAGCTTTAGCATCATTCCTTCCAAAGAAATCCCAGGGCTGATCTCCTTCAGAATGGACTGGTTGGATCTCCTTGCAGTCCAAGAGACTCTTAGCAGCATTAAAAAAGTGCTATGGATTTTGAAAAAGATATCTAAAGCTATGTCTGACACATAAAGAATGAACTGTCTTTTTTTGTAAGAAAAACACTTTCAACTCCCATTTTTCTTTTGTCTTTTCTACTAAGAAGAATGATCTTTATTCTGAAAAGAATAGCGTAGACAGGTTATGAGAGAAATGATGTACAAGACCTCAGTAACAGAGATAATTTGAATTGTTTTCAGAGGAATATCTTCTCCCCCAGATAATTTACCTTTGATATGATAAAAGAATTCAAGTGTTATTGGGTACTCATTGTTTAATCTTATATTGTATCATATGAATAGGATGCTGTTTCTAAAGTCTTATCATGTCATTTATTAAAATCCTTCAAATGTTTTTTATCCTATAGAGTTTTTTTTTTTTTTTTTTACCATCTTCTTCCTTTTTATTTCTCTAACTTCATTTTCTGTCACTCTCCATTTTCTCTAAGGTCAAAGCCTTCCTCCACAGTATTTAATGAATACTGTAATTGTCGTAATTATTATAGTATGTTTTTTACTTGGTTTATTTGTCCTTCTCCAATAAGTCTTTTATAGTAGTCCCTCCTGTTTCCTCTAGGCATAATAGAGAGGCTGTGTATTCCAGAATCGTGTAGATCTAGGTTCCATTCCTAGTTTTTCCTTTTACTAGCTTGTCAAAGATGATTAGTCAAGTTGGGTTTTTTTGTGTGTGTGGAGAAAAGAGGGAGAGATGGATGGAATAGCTATACAGCCAGTGACTAATTTTTTTTTTTTTTTAGCTCTGCCAATATATATGATTTGTATATATATATATGAGGTATGATTATGTGACTATTGATTATGGGTTGTCATTGGGAGTATTATCACTTTCTCTGAGGTGTTTAAGAAGTCAAGTGCCTTCTCTATGTTTTCCTTCTGTTTACTTGTTAGATTAAAATGATTGTGAGCCTGTAAATTATGGAAGGAGCTTTGGGGTCTGAATCCTTGCATGGAGAGCTGTTTGATGACCAGGAATCCTTCATCTCAGACTGTAATTCAGTTGAGACGTGACATATGTTTATTTCTTGTTCATACATTATTATGAATTATTGTGTGTTGGTTTCTATAAAGATGGCCACCAATAATTTCTTTACTTGTGGTACACATTTGTCACTCCTCATTACACAATGTAGGGCTTATTTGACCTCTTTTTGATCCTGTACTCATTTTGACTGGCTTTGACAATTAGAATGCAGCAGAAGTTCTAGCTCAGGAGGCAAGAGGTTCATAACATTTTACTTCCTGCTTCTTGGAACCCAGCCACATTACCGTGAGAAACTTATGCCACACAGAGAAGAACTAAGGTCTTCTGACTGATAATTCTAACCTCTGGGCCAGGCAGTTTTCCAGCATGTGAAGGAGCTGGATCAGTCAAGACCAGCCAAGACCTCAGACAATGGCAGCCCTGGTAGTGATCATGGGGAGGAGAACTCACCAGTCATCTCACAGAAGCACGAGAAAATATAAAGTGGTTGTTACATGCACCAAAGCCCTTTTGAGTCCATTTTTCTGCACTGAGCACTGCTCTACGTAGGACACTTACTTAGTGACATCGGCACAATTACTTAACTGCCCTTAGCTTCTAGTTCATCATTTGTAAAATGGGAGAAAAAGCCAACTGAATTCATACAGCTGTGATGCAATAAGACAGTGATGGAGAGTTCTTTATTCAGTGACTGGCGTATGGTAGATAATCAATCTAAGCTTATTTGAGTAAGCATTAATCTTTGCTAAATTTTAAAGAGATGTCCAGTGAGAAAGAAAACCATTTACCTCATTTGTAATCAGAAAATATAAAATTATGTGATGGAATAACATCTCAACTCTGCACTTTATTGCCTTAAAAGTAGACTCACATTTTGTTATTGCATTTTGAGTTTCTTCAGCCAGCTCCCTTTTCATCTTTGCATTCATATCAACATATTTTCTTCTATGAATTCCCACTCTAGTTTTATATAACACATCTATTCTTGTATCTTAGTGAAAACACTAAGAAGATACTCTCCTATTAATTCTTTAGCTTGCAGTTGTTTTTTTTTTCAGATGTATTCTCCTTTCCTATAGGGTGAGGAATTATACACAGATCTCATAATAATTGTCTTATTTATTAATTCAAGAAACAGTGTGAACTCACTGTATGCTGGACACTAATTAGATTTGATTTTTCTCTGCACACATTTCGTCTCTCACTATCCATCACTTTTATTTTTTAGATCAAGGAAAATTATAGTAAAAATATAATTTACAACAAATTACTGCCCATGGCTCACATGTGGCTCACATCTGTTTTTGTCAATTAAGTTTTATCAGAATATAGAATGTTCATTTGTTTACATATAACTTTAAATGTAATTTGAATATATATAACAATGAGCTTCCTACCTCCCCCCCCCAGCCCCACAAATTGAAAAAAATTAGTAAACAAAATGGTGCAGGAAGAAAAATGCAGCTTGCAAAATATTCCACTTTGCTCCTTTTCTCCATTGACCGTTACACATCACTCCACCCATGACTGAAATAAACTTTTATGATATTACATGCCAAATACCTTGTATTTTCTTTCAATATTTTATGAACATACTAAATTTTTTTTGCAACTTGATTTTTTATTAGCTTACATAAACTTGTTCTCACTGTTCAGTTGATATGTTCTTCTGTTTACAAAATTGTTTGCCTGTCTTATGTTGAATGAAACATAATGATTCATCCTATTAAAATAAATGGAACTATTTTTATTTACTAGCTTTTTACTTGGTGGCAAGGCTTTCAGCAAAAAGTTAAAGTTAGTGAAGGATGAGAATATTTCATTAAACTCATAGACTCTGGAGGCAAATTTCTAGATTAAAATCTCAGGCTGTAAATTCAGAAATTGTATTTTTTTGGATCAAGTTAGTTATCCTTTATCTGCTTTAGTTATTTTCTTTGTAAAAGATGGACAATATCTCATAGAGTTGTGACAAATGAGATCATACACATAAAGTGTGAGAGAGACTCGGGGTTCAATGACTGACTTAAACTCACAAAAATATTTGGTATCGGAACTTGGAAAAAATGTGGGTCTTTCATTTAAAAAGCCCAATTGTAAATGTTAATTATCATAGTAAGAGGGAAAATAGTAAAGAATATGGCACTTTCAATATTTTAGATTAAATACGAACCTAGGTTTTTACTGGAGATACATATCTCCATGACATTTAAATAATGTATTTATTTACTTCCTTTTCTTGTGAGACTGATTGCCAATCTATCTCTTTTGAAGGGATAAAGTGGCCAGTTTCTTACTGTTTTTCCTACAACCTTTTTTTCCTCCCTCTTTCAACTCCATCCTTTGTTTCCTGTTTGTTGCTTGAGTGGTAAGGCATGACATTAATAGAAGGTATGGGTTCTAGTTTTAAGAGAGAAGCATCATGAGGCAGTATACATTATTTTGGAAGGGAAAAGTGACTGAAAAACTAAGAAAATTTACTTTGTATAAAATATACTTTGAGTGGGAATAGGAGAAAAATCTTCTAAATTCAATTATGTAACTTGGTTTATATTCAGCCAATTCTACTTTGGCTCTAGAAGGAGTATTAAGAGAGATTAGAATACAGGCAGGCCCTACTTTGCAGTGCTCCAATATGCATAAATTTCAGTTTTCACAGTCTAGTTAAATAATATAATATGATTCAAATTTCAGTTACTGTGGTATATTTTGTGTAACTGCATCAGGTGTAAACTTACTGCTAACCCTTTGGTCCACAAATCATGGGTAAATAACAACAGTCATCATGCTCAGTGAGCAATCATGTCACTTTCAGAGTCTGTTGGCCATTGGCTACCGTGCATCAGTTATTTGGTTCATATGCCAAGAGCAAAGCAGTACCACATGCAGCAGTGCTCGTGTGTAATTGTATTGCCTCCCTCCATGATCAATCTATGTGACATTTCACAAAGACAGATAGGAAGAAGAGCAAACAGCCAACAGTGATGAAAGTCCAGAGGAGAAACCAAAAGTGATGATGTTATGAGGGTAATTTGCATTGAAAACACATGGAGTTATACAAGGGCTAGCTTGAGTGTGGAAACCGTGGCACTCCCAACATTTGAGAGACTCTAGCTGTGCATTCAGAGGAACTTGGTGATGGAGATCTTACCAACACAGGTGACGAAAGCAGCCATGACGAAAAGGATGAAGATGACTCGGAGGAAGTGATGCTGGGGCAAAAACTTCACATTAGAGGAAGTTTTGGAAATATGTCATGACATAAAAGCACAGAGAAAAAAATGTTGAAAGTTAATTCAAACTTAGGAAGGGGTATGTCAATTCATCAAGGCATAGAAGAGATGATCATGCCTATACTGTGAATTACAGTATGATGAGAAGAAAGAAATGGAAGTTCAAACTACCTTTGAGAAATTTTTGTTTCTGTTGTAAAAGAAATAAAACATTTTAATTCTTCATGTTTCTAAAGTTTCCATTTATAGTACATTAAATAAATATTACTTTTGCTATTTTTCTTTTTCATATACATTTATGACCAACAGAAATTTAAAAATATACTGACAAAAATTTTAAAAATCATGGAAAATTGTCATTTTCCCCACTGAATAGTAAGATCACATGGCATGGGTTCAGCTTGCACAGTTATTTCTGTGGTCCGTAGTACCTTGCAGAAAGAGGACTGTATACCTAAAATGAGGGAGAGCAAACATTGCACATTTCCATTTTGAAAGACAGCACTTTCTGGCTAAGAGAGTAAGATGTTTACCTTATAGTTTAAGCCTCAGTCTTCACAGTCATGGAGTCACCGATTGTCCATAGAGTATTTGAATACAAATTAGAAAGAAAGAAAATTGCCCTCAACTATGATGCTAGAAGGGCTTCCGAGGTGATGCTAGTGGTAAAGAACCTGCCTGCCAACGCAGGAGACATGAGAGACACGGGTTTGAGCCGGGGATTGGGAAGATCCCCCAGAGGAGGGCATGGGAACACACTCCAGTATTCTTGCCTGGAGAATCCCATGGACAGAGGAGCCTGGCAGGCTACAGTCCACAGGGTCATTTCACAGAGTCAGACACAGCTGAAGCAACTTCGCATGCAGTCATGTCCCTTTAGATACAGCGCTGCTGTGTACTATACTGCATGGTGATGTATGGGTGTCTCTGGTTTCAGAGAATCTCAGTTCAGGCGACAAAGATAACAACCCACGCAGCTGGACACGGGCACTGAGGAGAGAGCTCTCATTACTGTCAGAGCAAGCAGCAAAAGCTTCAAGGTGAACATGGGTGTGGATCGGTGTGGTGAAGCCTAAAAACCAGGGCTGGAAGGAGGCAGATGGGTACAAACTATGAACATGCTGAGTCAGATCCTATCTTCCTGCAAGTTTTTGTTACTCATCACAGTTATTTGCGTTAATTATCTTTAAATATATTGCAAACAATGTTATTTAGTTTGATTACAGAAGTGTGTTTTTGTTTTTGTACCTTCCCCTAAATTTTGTGCTCTGGTGAGAGTTTCACTTACTTCCCTTACTGTATTCCTCAACATAGAAATTTATGAGGCAGCTTGATACCTGCAACTGCTGATCTGCTGTGAAAAAACAAGGGAAAGAAGATGGCCAGAATTTCAGGTACGGGAAGAAGAAATTTCTCATTGTTTTTCCTAACATGCTTTGTTACTCTGAATTTAAAATACAGGCAGTGTTCATAGTTCAGTTTTTGCTACAAGTGACAGGAAACTTTAATAGCCTCTGAGTATCTGTCAGAATGTGAGCATTTGACTATAATTTTATGACAAGCTAAATGAGACTTCCTGCTGTATTTAGAAATTCAGATATATCTTGACACCCAGGTAGAGTTGCTGGACTTAGCAAATGAAACCATGAGATATCCAGTTAAATTTGAATTTTGATAAATAACAGATACTTTCTTAGTATAAGCATCCTCCATAAGATATTTATAAACTTATCTTAAAAATAATTATTTTTATGAAATTCAAAATTAATTGAGTGTTCTGTATTTTATCTGATAACCCTATGCCTCATGCACTTGCAATGGCTTGGGGAAGGTTAATTCCCATCTTTTACCTTAGCTGTTATTCTGCAATGTATAGGCCTCAACATGTTAATGAACGTCCCATTACTGCTTTGAATGAAGTGGTTTCACAAACAGTATATTTTAAAAAATGCTTACTCTGAATAAAATATCTTCTACTAGGCATGCTTCTCTTTTTCTGTCCTTTTAATGTTGTAATTTCTTTCCTTTCTTGGCCTTTTAGCTCATCAAGATTAGGCTAATAGGGGTCAGCCTTTGTCTTTTCATCTTATACCTTAGACAGGTAAAACAGAAAGGAAAGTAACTAACTTGATACTAAATATGAATTCGGGCATCCGGACTACAACCTAGTGTTGCTTATTCCCTTGTGTGTAATGCATTAAAGTACTTAATTTCAAGCAACTTTCCTTTCCTAGTCCATAACTAATACTGATTCACTGTGTGTTTTGAAGTTATGGTAGGTTATCTATCTGTCATCTATCACTGTATCTAGCTAGTTATCAATCATACTGCATATTTATAGTATGCTTAATTGGATGGCTAAAAGTTAATTCAGTATTCAGTGACAGAGTTAGGAAAATTGCCTCTGCTAATCATAGTAATTTAAACTTTCTGTTTAGATCAGGGAAATTTTATTATGCAATGTTTTTCACTCTTCATTTTGGATTTGAAGTAGTTTGTTTATATCTTTTGTTTTCAAATTTTCCTAATCCTATCTTAATGCCAGGGCTAACACAAGGCACAGTGATGAATTTGGGGAAAACTGTCTTGATGTCATCCCTCCTCTCAGGGATCATGTTGACAAACGGCCAGGCATGTCTCCTGCCAGGCAGGAAACTCATGCCACTTCTAGTCTACCTAAGAGTATTCTTGCTATTTAAATACAGAACATTGGAAATAGCCAATCTTCTGTTCTGCTCGTTTTCTGTGATATTTAAATTATAGAAAGAAAAGCCACTCTTCCTGCTCCTCTATGGATTTATTTCATAGCCTGGACTCCATATTCTTATGGCTAATGAAGTCATTGGTTAAATCTTTTGGACTAAGAACTTGTCTAGCAGGGATCAGAGTAGATGCATAATGTTTTAAAACCTGGGGACCCCTCAAGCATCTTGACAACACGCCTGGCACATTGGCATGCTAAATGCTAAGGATGCAATCATAAATCCTTTGGTGTTAAAGCGTTTGTATTATTGTAGGAGAGAGAAACATATGCAAATGATTTGATTTTAATGTTATTTAATACCTGTGTTCTGCACAGAGAATTACGTGAACTAGAGTCATTTCTTTTTTTCAAGCAAGACAGGAAAGAAGTTAGTGTCATCACAAACCAGTAGTGTGGTTACAGGTTCACACTGTACCGTTAAGTGACTTTCATCTTATAAACTGTTGACTGTAACACTAAACATTATCCACAGAGAACATTGGCTTTGAAATCAAATTGATTTTGCAGATAAATACCAAAATGATGGGGGAAATTTTCTTCTGAATGTACAACTAAAGTACCTTTTCAACCTCGACCATTTTCAATAGTCAGGTATGAAAAATAGAGCTCTAAATAAGAAGAGGTTAGTTGTAAGATCAATTAAACCTGTCAGGAAACACTTAAGTTTGACAGGTTTCCCAGCAGACACATACTTTGGGAGCCAAGCAGAAACATCCCACTAAGCTAAACACTAAGGACCTGTCACTATTCAATAACTGTTTGTCTATCAGCAGTAAAAGTAAATGAGCTTTTGAGGGTGACTGTTCCAGATTCTTGAACTTCCTTACTGCCAGAACTATCAAATGTAGACATTTTTTATCTTTTTGAAAAGCACTTTCTATTTTTCTTAGCAGAACCCCGGGCAATTTTTAAAAACATTTTTTTTTTTCAAAAAGTGAGAAAAACATAAGTCAGAAGAAATATGACATCTGAAGCCTTATGGTCATAAAGTATTTGATGGCATGAAAAAAAAATCCTGAAATCTAACTTAAAGGAAAGACTGAGCCCTGGGATAAGGGCTGTCTTCACAGTCCCCACAGGGGTAATTTAACTCCTATATGAACCTGACTTTGAAGCCCTGGGGCTATGACGGTGAACTTTATCAACAATAAATCAGGCTCCACTCCATTGTTGCTAACTTTTCTGAAGTTGGAGCCTAAAGGCATGTTAGAAGACTGTCTTCTTTTTGAGTGTAAGCAGTTCAATTGGATTCAAGAAATATTTGTTGATTACTCCTGTGTACTGTTTACAGTAATTGGAGTGGTGGGTTTTGAGAAAAAGGTGGCTAATTCAGAGCTCTTTAATTCACACTTCTCAAATCAAATCTAGGACAACACCCAGGGGATCCATGAGTTGTGCTAAATGAGGGTTGTATGCTTGAAAATGACAGTATCAGATATGATTTATTTTGAATTATTTGGCATAATCAGTGAGAGGCACATGCACAGAGACACACATAGTATATTTTAGTTTTTGGATCAATTAATTAATATTTGTAGCACTCTAACCAGGAATATTCTCCAAGCCAGGAAAATCCTCCAAGCCAGGCTTCAGCAATACGTGAACCGTGAACTTCCTGATGTTCAAGCTGGTTTTAGAAAAGGCAGAGGAACCAGAGATCAAATTGCAAACATCTGCTGGATCATGGAAAAAGGAAGAGAGTTCCCTAAAAACATCTATTTCTGCTTTATTGACTATGCCAAAGCCTTTGACTGTGTGGATCACAATCAACTGTGGAAAATTCTGAAAGAGATGGGAATACCAGACCACCTGACCTGCCTCTTGAGAAATCTGTATGCAGGTCAGGAAGCAACAGTTAGAACTGGACATGGAACAACAGACTGGTTCCAAATAGGAAAAGGAGTACGTCAA
>SJYQ01001163.1:114229-135076 GCA_006410935.1 Redunca redunca
TATAAACTAACACATTGTAACATGTATATGTATATATCTATATATAGTTTATGTCTATATACACATTTATATATGTGTATATATATATGTATATAGTTTATTATTTCCATTATGGTTTATTACAGGATATTAAAGTATCAACAATTCCCCTGCTTTGTCATTTATCCAGTTTTTATATAGTGGTTTGTACTCAGTCAGTCAGTTCAGTCACTCAGTCATCTCCAACTCTTTGTGGCCCCATGGACTGAAGAACACAAGGCTTCCCTGTCCATTACCAGTTCCTGGAATTTGCTCAAACTAATGTCCATTGAGTCGGTGATGCCATTCAGCCATATCATCCTCTGTCATCTCCTTCTCCTCCTACCTTCAATCTTTCCCAGCATCAGGGTCTTTTCCAATGAATCAGTTCTTTGCATCAGGCAGCCAAAGAATTGGAGTTTCAGCTTCAGCATCAGTCGTTCCAATGAATATTCAGGATTGATTTCCTTTAGAATTGAACTCCTTGCAGTCCAAGGGACTCTCAAGAGTCTTCTCCAATACCACAGTTCAAAAGCATTTATTCTTTGGCGCTCAGCTTTCTTTATAGTCCAACTCTCACATTCATACAAAGCTTCTGGAAAAACCATCGTTTTGACTAGATGGACTTAGTTGGCAAAGTAATGTCTCTGCTATTTCATATGCTGTCTAGGTTAATCATAGCTTTTCTTCCAAGGAGCAAGCATCTTTTAATTTCATGGCTGCAGCACCATCTGCAGTGATTTTGGAGCCCAAGAATATAAAGTCTGTCACTGTTTCCATTGTTTCCCCATCTATTTGCCATGAAGTAATGGGACCGGATGCCATGATCTTAGTTTTTTGAATGTTGAGTTTTAAACCAGCTTTTTCACTCTCCTCTTTCACTTTCATCAAGAGGCTCTTTAGTTCTGGTGTCATCTGTGTATCTGAGGTTATTGATATTTCTTCTGGCAATCTTGATTCCAGCTTGTGCTTCTTTGGAAAAATGTATATTCAGTTTCTCTGCCCATTTTAAAGTCAGATTGTTTTTGCTATTGAGTTGTATGAGTTCCTTATACATTTTGGATGTTAGCTCCTTATGAGATAGATGGTTTGTGAACATTTCTCTCATTCTGTAGGTTGCTTTGTGATTTTGGTGATTGTCTCTTTTGTTGTTCAGGAGCGTTTTAGTTTGATGTAATCCCAGATATTTAATTTTTGTTGTTTGTTCTTTTGGTGTCCTACCACCAAAAGCATTGCCAAAATCAATGTTAAGGGGATTTTTTTTTTTCTATTTTCACCTAGGAATTTTATGGTTTCAGGCTTTATGTGTAAAGTCTTTAATCCATGTCAAATTAACTTTTGTTAATGGTATTGATATAAGGATCTAATTTCATTTTTATGTATATGGTTTTCTATTTTCTCAGCACACTTACTGAAGGTTATTTTTGATCCTTTGTCAAATATTAGTCAGTCCCATATAATTCTGTTCCACTGGTCTATGTGTATATTTTTTGCTGGTATCACACTGTTTTGGTTACTATTGCTTTGTAGTATTGTCTGAAGTCAGGATGTGTGAAGCTTCTGGCTTTGTTCCTTTTTCTCAAAATTATTTTGGTTATTCAGGGTTATTTGTGATTCCATTCAAATTTCAATATTGGTTTTCCTTTTTGTGTGAAAAATTCCATTGAAATTTTGACAGGAGTATTTTAAGGCATGCTTCCCCTTGTGTGAACAAGATGTAAGATTCTAGTGAGGTTGACAGTCCTGCTTGATATTGTTGTGGGGTTAGGATTCCCATCAGTTCTGTGGCAGCTGAATGTGGAGAATTTTGCTGTTTTATTCTACCTACCCTATTAGCTGAATCTTGCTGCTGGGAAATTATGGCATATACTTTGAATAAACTTATTAGGCAAAGTGAGGTCCATGTACCTCCAGGTCAGAGAATAAAAAGACTTGATCTGGTTTGTAAAACTGGTTCAAGACTCTATGCGTGAACAGATGCGTTACTGTTTTTGCCATTCTGTATGCATGCTCACCCTATGGTTGTAATATTTTGGGAGAGAGATCCAGGAGCCCTCATGAATGAGGTGAACTATTTGTGTTGGTGACCAACAATGTCTAAAAAGCAATTGTGATATTCATGAATGGTTTTTGGTGAGCTCCCATCAGTGTATTTGCTGTGTCAACAAATACTTAATAGAGTTTTCTCCTTTTGTGACACTGGAGGGGGAAGGACTTCGCTAATTAGAAAGATGACTGAAGAATATGATGTGGTTTATCTCTAATTATTTTTTCTTTACCTCTAGGTGAGACTTCTAAAAGGTATTTGGTGTTTGAAGAATTTTCAAAAGAATTCTCCTTTTATGCTTCATCTACCATGACATCTTTTTTTTTTTCCCCCCCCGGGAGCAATGTCAGAAAAGGGTATTTTGAAAGAAAATTCTGCTGCAGTGATTAAAAGAAAATTCACAATGTATAAAGGCAGTTTTATGTGGAAGAAGCCTAGTGCTGAAAGTAAGGTCAGGCAAAGCCTGGGAAATAGATTTACCCAAACCTGCTGTTAAATGAAGTTGCTCAGTCGTGTCCGACTCTTTGTTATCCCATGGACTGTAGCCTACTACGCTCCTCCGTCCATGGGATTTTCCAGGCAAGAGTACTGGAGTGGATTGCCATTTTCTTCTCCAGAGAATCTTCCTGACCCAGGGATCGAACTCAGGTCTCCCGCACTGTAGGCAGATGCTTTTACCATCTGAGCCACTAGGGAAGTCCAAAAAACCTACATTAAGAACATGTTAAAATATATTTTCCACAAAATTCTCTGGATTTAAATATACATGGTAGACATTTGTTTGGTGACAAAATAAAATGATGTTTTGCAGACTTCACATGAAAATCAGAACATTTTGCTTGTAGTTCTTCTAAGGTAAATACTATGTGCTGTGCTTAGTTGCTCAGTTGTGTCTGACTCCTTGAGACCCCACAGTGAGATCCACGAGGCTCCTTTGTCCATGGGGATTCTCAGGCAGGAGTACTGGAGTGGGCTGTCATACCATCCTCAATGGGATCTTCCCAACCCAGGGATCGAACCTAGGTCTACTGCATTGCAGGCGGATTCTTTACTGTCTGAGTCCCAGCGAAGCCCTGGTTAATATTATAGGAACGCTAAACAGATCAAGAAAAGCAGCCTTATTAAGTAATGAAGACTGAAAAGGGAAGAGAAGAAAATTACTTGTTTGAAATATAGTTGTCTTTTCATAACCTTTTGCTTATAGTTTGAGTTGGAGCTCTCTGAGTTTCCAGGAAATGAAATGATTTGCCTTGCAACATTCTCTTCCCTTGCTTGAGTATGCTCATCACGCTCTTGTAAGAAATGACTTATTGTGTGTGCTTTCCCTTCTTGTAGAAAATGAACTTTATTAGCATCTAAAGTTTGCATATAACACATTTGCAACCACTTTATTTGTTGGAAGCAGGTAATAAAAATGAGATATCCTTTAACAAAATGATATTCTGACAGTCATAAAAATGAAGTATGGAATCAATCAGTCCACTTAGGCGAAGGCCACCTGACAAACGAAAAGAGTGAAAATAACATCAAATACAATGTCAAAGTTTTTCAAGTAATAATATGCAAAAGTAGGGATGAAAAGAACAATTCTTTTTACTGTAATGTACCCTATGAGGAGCCCAGATTTTGTATGACTAGTTTGGATATGACTAATGAAAACCAACAGTTGGTATGTGCTTAACTTGTTCTGAAAATTTTTAACAAATTGAGACTCAGGGAAATATTAATTCTACAAGGACCATTATGAAAGTGGGATAACTGGTTTTTGTTCTTTAAATGGTGTAAATTTAAATAAATTCCAAAATCTCAGGATAAAAGATTGCTAGACTAATAAAATGTTGGTTAAATAATACATCAATTTCAAATAAGTGGATCTGACTTCTATCATTTTTTCCTGATTCATGTCACATTATCTTAAAAAATTTTTTTTGGAAGATAATTGCTTTATAACTTTGTGTTGGTTTCTGCCATACATCATCATGAATCAGCCACAAGTGTACACATGTCCACTCCCTCCTGAACCTCCCCCAATCTCCTTACCCATCCCACCCCTCTGTGTTGGCACAGAGCACTGGATTGAGCTCCCGGTGTCACACAGCAAATTCCCACTTGCTATTTATTTTACATATGGTAATGTATATGCTTCCAAGCTATTCTCTCAGTTCATCACACTCCTTCCTGCACTGTGTCCACAAGTCTGTTTTCTATGTCTGCCTCTCCACTGCTACCCTGCAAATATAATCATCAGTGCCATCTTTTTAGATTCCATACACATGCTTTATTATACAATATTTGTCTTTCTAACCTACTTCACTGTGTATAATAGGCCCTAGGTTATCTTTCCTTTATGATCGTGCATTTTATCTTTAAATTGAATTTGTGGCAAGTTGTAAGTAGAAAATATTATACATTTTTTTCATACAACCCTTTCATCAAATGTTTTCATTTCCACTTTTTGCTAATGAAAAGGTAATGATAAAGCTGTTCAAGAAATAGTTGCTCACTCATAAAGGAATTTTTTTAAAACACAGAATGGGCAATATCTGAAGGTCGGTTGCTCAAGGTGAAACAGTTGCTCATACTTCACAGATTTTTGTAATACCTTGTGAGAAGATTGTGATACAAACATAGTTTTATTTATTCTTTATAGTTTCTCTACTGTTTTGCCTCTGGGTCACTTCCTATCTTTTTCAGTTGAACCCTGAGGTAAAATTATTAATTTAAAAAACAGCATCATTAAAACATAATGGGAAGTCAGTACCATAAAGGCCTCAGACTATGACAATCAAAACTAATTGCACATGATTTTTATTTTGGCTTTCATTACTTTCTAATACTAAACAATATCATTGACAGGTTTTAAGTACAAATGAGTTAAAATGAGGTAATTTATGTAGAATTATTGAATTTTACCACTAGAAGATTTTCACTTTATCTGTTTCAACTTCATTACAGGTGAGAAACTGAAGGTCTTGTAGATTGAATGACATGTCTGTGGTTACACAGGTCCTGTGCCTTTAGTCTATTGTTTCTTTCCCTAATGTTATGTTCAATTAGCTTCTTGTGTCCTGGGAGCCCACAAGCCCTTTGAATACTTCGGTGGCTGGCTGCCCCTATTTTTCCATCTGTGTGGACATCTGTTCTACATGATATGTGCTCCTTCCGAGGGATCAGAATCCTTATTTTCCATCTGACTCACTGTCTCTAAGCTGGCCAATCCACCCACTTGCTCAAAGGGCTGAGTCCTAAGAATCACTTGGCTCGGGGGACAGCAGAAGGTTTGCAGTGGCAGTGATTTCTGCTGGTACTACTAATTATTCTTGCCCCATGACTCATGCACACATGAATACGCATTAGTTCTACTATTTAACTATTGAAAAATGATTTTTGAACAATGATCTAAAATGGTATATATTTTTGCTAGTTTCAATAAAAGGGGCTGCTTCCATATTCATTATTTGATACATTGATGTAATTACATTGAAAGAATTCAAAACAAGGCATAAATCCAAATCTTAATTTTGGTGGAGTTTGATCAAAGATATAATTTGAAAATGAAAATTAACTAGAGAGATTTTTAATTAAGAAATTTTTTGCCTCAGATGTTATGATGAATTTTTAATCTTTATTCTCTTAGGAAATGGAGAAAATGTAGGCTTTTGAAAGAACAGGAGTGTATATCTGAGTTATCATATTTTATTTTCTTTAGCTTTTTATTTTTATTGCAGGGAAAGAGCAGTCCAAAATTATGCTCATTTAACCATAGATAGAAAGCATTAAAGACCTATTATTTTTATACATCTCTCTTTTCCTTTTTGGTGTACTTTCCTTTCCAGATTTCGATATTAGTGTATGCCAGCTTCATGAAACAAATTTGTATATCCTCTCTTCTGTAATACCTTAATGAGGGGAACACAGATAAGAATGAACAATCCAGTTTCCAGTGGCTATATATACTTTAAATTATGCTATTATAATGTTACATGTAGCCCCTGCAATTCAAATCCATTAGACTCCAAGTTGGGATAATGAGAGTCCCAGTAGTAAGTTTAGATAACAAGGACCATCATGAATTATCTGAATCCTAAATTTAGGATATTCATATCCTAAATTTTGGATGCTAAGTAATAAGAATTTGGAAATGTAGGTAGGCCTCTCTTCCAAAGAGACCTCTGTTACCAATTTTATCTGAATCTATTTTAAGTTTTGTTGAGTGAAAATTTTAGTAGGAAGTATTACCTGTATTTTTGAGTCTGTAAGCTTCAGTTCAGTTCAGTTCAGTTGCTCAGTCGTGTCTGACTCTGCGACCTCATGAATCCCAGTGCGCCAGGCCTCCCTGTCCATCATCAACTCCTGGAGTTCATTCAAACTCAAGTCCATCGAGTTGGTGATGCCATCCAGCCTTAGACCTTATTATTATCCTTATTTTGCAGATTAAAAACCAACCAACCAAACAAACAAAAAAACTAAGATGCAGAAGATTGAGGAAAGTCTAAGATCACACAACTAACAAATGTCGGAGCTAGGTCTGGCAGTCTACCTGCAGAGCCCTTGTTCCTAATTGCAATATTATTCTACACAATGATTCTGCAGAGCCTGCGGATTGTTGTTGTTGTTTAGTTGCTAAGTCATGTCCAAATCTTTTGGGACCCATGGACTGTAGCCCACCAGGCTCGTCTGTCCATAAGGTTTCCCAGGCAAGAGTACTGGAGTGGGTTGTCATTCCCTTCTCCAGAAGATCTTCCTGACATAGGGATCGAACCCACGTCTTCTGCCTGGGAGGGGGATTCTTTACCACTGAGCCACCAGGGAATCCCAGGGGATACAAGAGAACTAATATTTGGCAGTAAAGTTGGCAGAGTTAATATATATATACATATGTATATATATTGTGAAAGTCACTCAGTCATGTCTGACTTTTTGCGACCACATGGACTATACTGTCCATGGAATTCTCCAGGCCAGAATACTGGTGTGGGTAGCCTTTCCCTTCTCCAGGGGATCTTCCCAATCCAGGGATCGAACTCAGGTTTCCCGCATTGCAGGTGGATTCTTTACCAGCTGAGCCACAAGGGAAGCCCAAGAATATTGGAATGGGTAGCTTATCCATTCTCCAGGGGATCGTCCCAATCCAGGAATCAAACTGGGGTCTGCTGCATTGCAGGTGGATTCTTTACCAGCTGAGCTACCAGGGAAGTCTGTATGTATATATATATAATCAAACGGTCTCTGTTTGTAATCTTGTTTCAAAGCAAGTAAAATTTGAGATATTTGAATTATACTGTCTTATTTATTGTGATGGAGAAGGCAATGGCACCCCACTCCAGTATTCTTGCCTGGAAAATCCCATGGATGGAGAAGCCTGGTAGGCTGCAGTCCATGGGTCGTTAAGAGTCAGATACGACTGAGAGACTTCACTTTCACTTTTCACTTTCATGCATTGGAGAAGGAAATAGCAACCCACTCCAGTGTTCTTGCCTGGAGAACCCCAGGGATGGGGGAGCCTGGTGGGCTGTCATCTATGGGGTCGCACAGAGTCGGACACGACTGAAGTGACTTAGCATTTATTGTGAATGCTGTTGTTAGCACTGAATTTCTTCAAGAAAATATGATTCTCTCTCAAAGAAGTCTTCAGGATATGTCAACCCATCTCAGGTATAAAATCTATTAGAACATAGATGGAAAATGGATAAGTTAATTTTGCAACTTCTATCTCTGGCATAGCTTCCAAATTATGTTGATGTTTACCTTGACCCTTACATGTTGTTGTTTTAGATTTTAAGGCATGGAAAAAATTATAATCTGGTATGTTTTCACTGGAGATATGTGAACCTAAGTGAATTGTGAACTTATTCTATCTGTTGTCACACATTACTCTGGAACTCCAGCCTTAGTAGGTACCAGCTGCTGGTCTAAATAGTTAGTGATGTGACTGTTAACAGAGCATCATGGCATGTCAGGGCTGAAAGAGACCTTGGGATCAAACCTGTCACTGGGGATGAGACTGGGAAAACTGAAGCTCAGGACCAAGACAATGGTGGAACTGCTAGTACCCACAACAGCAGTTATATATTGGTTGAAAGGGTGCAGAACAGGGTGTCAATTTGATGTCCAATCTCTTTGAGCTGCAATCACACTGTTGATCATTTGGGATGTGTGTACTGAGGGAGCAAATTGGAAGTTAGAATAAAGTAGGTTGCTCTTGGGTTAGGAGAAGAATATTACTTTAGACTGAGCTTTACTTTCCTCAGGTGGCTCAGTGGTAAAGAATCCACCTGCCAATGCAGGAGATGTGGGTTTGATCCCTGGGCTGGGAAGATCCCCTGGAAAAGGGAATGACTACCCACTTCAGTATTCTTGCCTGGGAAACCCCATGGACAGAAGAGCCTGGTGGGTTACAGTCCAAGGGGCTGCAAGGAGTCAGAGACACTACTTAATGACTAAGCTTGCATGTATTACTTTTCTCACACTCGTTTATCAAGCTAAGGTGGAAAATATTTTCATCCTCTCCCTTCACTTTACCTTTTCTCCTACATCTTAGAGTCATTACTGAATATTTTGCTTTTTGTTCTGATGTTTGAGAAAGAAAAAATAATTTTCCCATTTGAATTTCCTTTCAGTTTACCTAATTAAAATTTGATATCATGTATCAAATGATTCATCTGTAGTACTTATATCTAGTCATTTGGGCAAGAAGCCCTGCAAAAAAGCAATTATGTTGGGTAATACCCAATTATTCACATGCATCTCAAGCAGATATATGCTGTTTAAAATATCCAAATGCCATTTCAGGGGGAAAAAAAAGGCAAAACAGAAATAAACTGTTCTCAGCCAAAAGCTTCTTTTGGAACAAAGTTCTAGATAACAACAATGAAAGAGCTAAACCAGGGCTTATCAATCTTGGCACTATTAACATTTTGGACTGGATAATTCTTTGTTGTGAGAGTTGTCCTAATCATTCCAGAATGTTCTAGCTCTCTAAAATGCACTCGGTGATGTTTTATAAATGATTCTGATCTACACATGCATTTCTTTTAGATACCTTAATCCAGCGATGATAAACAGCATCGTCTTTCATATTTCTAACAATGCAGGTTAAAAAATCTAATAAATGTTCACATGACTAGCAATCTTCAAAACACTCTAAAATAGCATCTAATTTTTCCTTCATAAAAGCTTTGTAAATTATGTTAAATGTTTGGTAATATCAAATAATCACAAATATCATGAATAATCATGGTAATATCATGAATAAAGGCACACTTAAGGTCACATAGCTAGGTCATGGAATGATAGATTTAGAGTTTGAGTCTCTTGCAGTTGCAAAGCTCCTGTTGGGCATCTGTGGTGAGTGGGGAGAATGTGGCTGGGATGGCTTGGGTTGAAATCTTGGTGCTACTAATTACTAGCTTTGGGTAACTGGGCCACTAGTTTAATCTCATAATTTTTCAACTTTCTCCTCTGTAAAATAAGGATTACCCAATACAAAGTTAGAAAATACTTCAAAATGTATTGCAAGGAATAAACAACCAGTGCTTTTATGTATTTAGCAAGTGATAAGAAATATTAGATATTAGTATTAACAATAGTCATAAGAATTATACAAGTAAAATGAAATATAAAGACAGACTGACTTGATTTGGGCCAAGTTCCATCAGTTATGAGTCATGTGACCCTACCATACTGATGTACCCTCTTTCTTTCTGAGTTTTCCTGTCTGTGGAAGACAGAAGATGACAATGATGGGAATTGTCTTATTCCATAGGGTCTTTGTGAGAATTAAATGCCACACAATAAAGAGTTCCTGCATGTGAATAATAATAGTTATTATTATTATTCACTGAAGGGGATGGTAGAGGATGAGATGGTTGGATGGCATCATCGACTCAGTGGATATGAGTTTCAGCAAACTTTGAGAGAGTAAAGGACAAGGAAGCAGTCCGTGGGGTCACAAAGAGTCAGACACGACCTAGCCACTGAACAAGAACAACAACAGCGAAATTTAGCCTTAGCCTCAATAGTCTTGTCTGATACTACTCTTATCACTCAGATTTTTTTGTTTGTAAGCCAGAGGAAGGAAAGACTAAAAAAGAAGTTCTTGGACAAATGGTGGTGGTGGTTTAGTTGCTAAGTCGTGTCTGACTCTTGTGACTGCCAGGCTCCTCTGTCCAGGGGATTCTCCAGGCAAGAATACTGGAGTGGGTTGCCATTTCCTTCTCCAGGGGATCTTCCCAACCCCGGGATTGAATCTGGGTCTCCTACATTGCAGGCCGATTCTTTACCAACTGAGCTATGAGGGAAGTCCATTCTTGGACAAGCACTGTTAGATAATCGGGGTAAAGCTGAAGGGAGGTCTGGGTCTGAGAAATGGTCAGACACCGAAAGAAACCAGGAATCTGTGATCAGGAGCTGTAGTGGGAATCACCCAGCAGGACCGAAGTGGGGGCTGTCACTGTGGCCCATAGGCTCCAGGTCCCCACAACCTCTGGAGAGTCAAGCCCAGGAGAGGGGTCTCCCTGGCTTTTCCGAATCTGCTTTGGACCCAGGGTTTGGTAGGCACCACCTCTTCGCAGAACTGCATAGCGCATAAGATTCAGGTAGCTCCTAAACAGATGTGGGCGGTGTTATGAGGAGCCTGCATGGTGAGCAGTCAAGAGGCTTACACTTTGCTGCCAAGGTATCTACTCAGGGAAGGAGTGGGGTGGGGAAAGGCACCCTGGTTTTCTCCTTCAATAATTAGTCACTATGGTCCTACTGTGCTTAGTCACCCTGTCGTGACCAACTCTTTGCAACTCCATAGACAGTAGCCTACCAGGCTCCTCTGTCCATGGGGATTCTCCAGGCAAGAATACTGGAGTGGGCTGCCATGCCCTCCTTCAGGAGATCTTCCCCACCCAGGGATCAAACCCAGGTCTTCCACATTGAAGTCTGAGCCACCACAGAAGTCCATGGTCCTACTAGAGGAATTTTATTTTTTTAATTAAAAAATTAGATCAGTTTTTCTATTTTATGCCTGAGTATTTGTTTTGAGTACAGTCACAGTCAAAATGTCACTGGTGGGAATGATAATGAAAAATTACTGACTATTGAAGGAAAGATGTAAAATGGTAAAGGAGAAAAAGGAAATTAATCCTGAGTGCTCATTGGAAGGACTGTGGCTGAAGCTCCAATAATTTGGCCACCTGATGTGAAGAGCTGATTCATTGGAAAAGACCCTGATGTTGGGAAAGATTGAAGGCAGGAAAAGAAGGGGATGGCAGAGGATGAGATGGTTGGATGGCATCATCGACTCAATGGACATGAGTTTGAGCAAACTCCTGAAGATAGTAAAGGACAGGTAAGCCTGGCATGCTGCAGTCCATGGGGTCACAAAGAGCTGGACATGACTATGGAGTGGGTAACAAAAACAAAGGAGAAAAATTTTACATCACTTCAGCTGCTTTTTATTGGGCACTTTCCATGCACCCAACACCAGACCAGTGCTGAGGACTGAAGATGCAGAGAGCATAATTTTTTTTTCCCTCCTCTAGGAAGCTGGTCGGAGAAGGCAATGGCATCCCACTCCAATACTCTTGCCTGGAAAATCCCATGGATGGAGGAGCCTGGTGGGCTGCCGTCTATGGGCTCGCACAGAGTCGGACACGACGACTAAAGCGACTTAGCAGCAGCAGCAGCAGGAAGCTAGTAATTTAACTAAAGCTTGAAAAGTGAGGGCTTCCCTGGTAGCTCAGACAGTAATGAATCTGCCTGCAATGCAGGGACCTGAGTTCGATCCCAGGGTCAGGGAGATTTCCTGGAGAAGGGAATGGCTATCCACTCCAGTATTCTTGCCTGGAGAATTCCATGGACAACATGACTGAGCAACTAAAACTTTTACTTTTGGGCTTCCCTGTTGGCTCAGCTGGTAAAGAATCCACCTGCAATGCAGGAGACCTGTGTTTGGTTCCTGGCTTGGAAAGATCCCCTGCAGAAGGGAAAGGCTACCCACTCCAGTATTCTGGCCTGGAGAACTCCACGGACTGACTATAGTCCATGGGGTCACAAAGAGTCAGACATGACTGAGCAACTTTCACTCACTCACTTGAAGAATGAAAAGGACAAATCAAACAAACAGTAGCTGTAATAGTTTGTGAAAGTGTTTTAACGAAGATGTATGCAAAGTGCTTTGGGATTATAAGAGTAAAGATATGATTATAGTAATAATATAAGCTCAGACTTAAAGTAGCATTTGACCAGGAGAAAAAGGGAAGATGATATTCCAGGAAGCGAAAAATCAAAGGTGAAAGAAAAATCAAGAAAAAAAAAGGAATAAATTCCAAGCCTGTTGTAACAACCTGTCCCATCATATCCTGTTTGTTTTATTGTCATTTTTATGTCCCTTGTGGATTTTTTTTTAAAGAGATGAAGTTGCTGTGTAATAGTCAGCTGTCCCACTAGATCACGCTTGGTGTGAAGAGCTATGTTTCTGGAATAATTTTATACTAGTCATTATTTCTGAAAGTTCCCTTAACCTAGGACTGCCATGGAGAAAGCTGTTATGTAGATACTATTTGGGGAAGGGAAGCAATGCCAGTATTTGGGGAACAAGATATCTCCTTTGCCATTCTAATTCCATTTCAACATGTCTTTAAGCTCATTTTGATAAGACTTAAACCAGCAGATCTGGCTTAGGTGCAACTGTGGTTGTATCTATTCAGGTTAAGTGCTGCAGAGGGTGGCCCAATTGTGGAATGAATTAGCAACCTTAATTACCTACTAAAATTAATTAAGGCAGGCATTAGGACAAATGACCCATGTGGGCAATTAGAATAGTTCCAGATACCTAAGATAATCTGCCTCTCTTTTCTGCCTAATCACAGTAAAACCAGAATTTATCTCCTTTGAAAAAGTATTAAAAGAATCAAACAGGCTTTAAAAAGACAAGTGTAGCCTGACTTTCAATAAAAGGTGGGAAATGATGAGTCCATATTTTATTCTACTTAGATCAGGGTTCGGCAGACTTTTTCTGTGAAGGGAAAGAGAGTAAACACATTAGGCTTGGGGGGGGTCATAAGTCTGCATGTGACAACTGTTCAACTTTGCTCGTAGTGTGATAGTGTCCAGAAACAACATATAAAGGAACAGACAGAACTATGCTTTAATAAAATTTCATTCATGGCCACAATAAAAATGTCACTAATATTCTCGTATCATGACATATTCTTCTTCTGATGTTTTTCACCCACTTTTAAACATGTAAAAACTGTTCATAGCGCTTGGGCTATACAAAAATAGATGGCAGATCAGGTTTGTCCCATGGGCTATAGTTTGTCAACCCTTGGTTTAAATAATGAAAACATTATGAAATGAAGTGATTAAGATCTACTGTTCCATGTGACCCAAATATGATAAAAATAGATAATATATACAGTATCCTAGCATCACTGAGTGGAGAAGGCAATGGCACCCCACTCCAGTACTCTTGTGTGGAAAATCCCATGGACAGAGGAGCCTGGTAGGCTGCAGTCCATGGGGTCACAAAGAGTTGGACATGGCTAAGTGACTTCACTTTGACTTTTCACTTCCATGCATTGGAGAAGGAAATGGCAACCTACTCCAGTGTTCTTGCTTGGAGAATCCCAGGGACGGAGGAGGCTGGTAGGCTGCAGTCCATGGGGTCGCAAAGAGTCGGACACGACTAAGTGACTTCACTTTGACTTTTCACTTCCATGCATTGGAGAAGGAAATGGCAACCCACTCCAGTGGGTTGGAGAATCCCAGGGATGGAGGAGGCTGGTGGGCTGCTGTCTATGGGGTCGCACAGATTCGGACATGACTGAAGCGACTTAGCAGCAGCAGCATCACTGAGTATAAAATGACATGGGGGAACAAATTACATTTTAAAAACCATGTTTCATCAGGTTACGTGGCTGGTCTCTATAGTTGTGATTCGCTCACATATTAGTGAAGCTTTTTCCGAAATTATTCTGCAAGAACTGCTACTTATCTTGTCCATGCAAGAATGGGACTTCAAATATCACTTGGAGCCAACCGGTTCAAGTCTTTTCAGTTCAGTTCAGTTCAGTCCCTCAGTTGTGTCTGATACTTTGCGACCCCATGGACAGCAGCATGCCAGGCTTCCCTTTCCATTACCAACTATCAGAGCTTGCTCAAACTCATATCTGTCAAGTTGGTGATGCCATCCAACCATCTCATCCTCTGTTGTCCCTGTCTCTTCCTGCCTTCAATCTTTCCCAGCATCAGGGTCTTTTCCAATGAGTCAGTTCTTCACATCAGGTGGCCAAAGTATTTGAGTTTGAGCTTCAGCTTCAGTCTTTCCAATGAATATTCAGGACTTATTTCCTTTAGGATTGACTGGTTGGATCTCCTTGCAGTCCAAGGGACTCTCAAGAGTCTTCTCCAACACCACAGTTCAAAAGCATCAATTCTTTGGTGCTTAGCTTTCTTTATAGTCCAACTCTCACATCCATACATGACTACTGGAAAAACCATAGCTTTGACTGAAGTGGCTCAGTCATGTCCGACTCTTTGCGACCCCATGGACTGTACCCTACTATGCTCCTCCGTCCATGGGATTTTCCAGGCAAGAGTACTGGAGTGTGTTGCCATTTCCTTATCCAGAGGATTTCCCTGACCCAGGGATTGAACCCAGGTCTTCCACACTGTAGGCAGACGCTTTACTGTCTGAGCCACCAGGGAAGTCCAGCTTTGACTAGATGGACCTTTGTTGGCAAAGTAATGTCTCTGCATTTTAATATGCTGTCTAGGTTGGTCTTTTAGTTGTGGTTAAGATTTCTTCTTAATTGGTTCAATTTTTTTTTTTTAAATATAGAAACTGATATTTACTAGAAATGAGATGCAGATGCTACACCTAACAACACCGACATAAAAACCCCACTAGGAGTGTTGAGGAAGACCCGTGGTGTAATATTAAATCAGTATTATTAGACTGGGCTTCCCTGGTGACTCAGTGGTAAAGAACTCGTCTGCCAATGCAGGAGATGTGGGTTCCATCCCTGGGTTGGGAAGATCCCCTGGAGGAGGAAATAGCAACCACTCCAGTGTTTTTTGCCTGGAGAATCCCATGGACAGGGGGGCCTGGTAGGCTACAGTCCAAGAGGTCACAAAGAGTTGGACATTCACTCAGTAGATTAGTATTAATTATTCCTGAAAAGAGTGGCTAGGTTAGGACTTTTGTATTGATTTTGACCTAGGCTCCCCTTTTATTTTGTTTTGCTTATCTGAATGATCTGCTGATATGCCTGGCTGTGTCTGTGTCCCACTCTATTCTGGTAGATTCCTGGTATTATTATGTTGTTGTTACTCTTTCTCTGGTTACAATTACATTACAGTTGAGTTCTCCTCTACCCAGTTTCAGCATCCCTTCCTTACTGATAAAGTTGCCCACTAACTGTTTTTGTACTGCACCATTTTTCTTTTTTCTAAATATATTTATTTATTTTAATTGGAGGTTAATTACTTTACAATATTGTATTGGTTTTGCCATACATCAGCATGTATCCGCCACAGGTATACACGTGTTCCCCATCCTGAACCCCCTTCCCTCTTCCCTCCTCGTACCATCCCTCTGGGTATTTTGTTTTTATTTGCTAATTCAAAATCCAGTGGAAAGTTGGAAGTGTTATTATTTTGTAATATGAAAGATTCTCCACTGAGAATTTCTCTGCAAACAAACAAACAAACTAATTAGTGCAGAATACTTTTCCCAAATGTGTGTAACTATCATGTGGTGGGGAAGGCTTTGTAAATGTCTTGAATTCCAATGGGAAGAGGTTGGGGTTAAATTCTGCTTGAGAAAGACTGTCCTGGTATCAAAGTCCTATTAGGCACTGGCCAGAAAACCTTCCCATCATGCATATTGTTTTATGTGTATGAGTATGTAAAGAACTGATGCTTGAACTGTGGTGTTGGAGAAGACTCTTAAGAGTCCTTGGGACTGCAATGAGATTCAATCAGTCAGTCCTAAAGGAAATCAGTTCTGAATATTCATTGGAAGGACTGATGCGATACTTTGTCCACCTGTTGTGAAGAACTGACTCATTGGAAAAGACACTGATGCTGAGAAAGATTGAAGGTGGGAGGAGAATGGGATGACAGAGGATGAGATGGTTGGGTGGCATCACTGATTCAGTGGACATGAGTTTGAGTAAATTCCGTGAGTTGGTGATGGACAGGGAAGCCTGGCGTGCTGCAGTCCATGGGGTCACAAAGAGTTGCACATGACCGAGTGACTGAACTGAACTGATACATATTTTATATATATACATATAGTTAGTCAGCTCTCCTGGTAGTTCAGTGGTAAAGAATCTGCCTGCCAATGCAAGAGACTCAGCAAGAACCGTGGGTTCAATACCTGGGTGGTGGGGAAGATCTCCTGGAAAAGGAAATGCAACTCACTTCAGTATTCTTGCCTGGAAAACCCCATAGACAGAGGAGCCTGGAGGGCTACAGTCCATGGAGTCACAAAAAAGTCAGAAACTATATATATATGTATATAGTTGTTATATATAATTATAAATTATACACGTGTTTTACCATTGTACAGAGTAATATAAACACATGTCACAGAACTTTAGAAGGTCAAGATAAAATTAAAAATAGACATTCTGTTGTTTCTCTTTCTCAGTTTTGTGAATTGCTCTGTGCACCCTGGGATATCCCCCACACTGGAGGTCAAACATCCCAATGGCTTCCAGAGCCAAGATTAAAGGACTTCTGTTTTCTGCTTCATTAAGGTTTTGTCAAGGGCTTCCCAGGTGGCTCAGTGGTAAAGAACCAGCCTGCCAATGCAGAAGCAGCAGGAGATGTGGGTTCAATTCTTGGGTCAGGAAGATCCCCTGGAGTAGGCAACCCACTCCAATATTCTTGCCTGGAAAATCCCATGGATAGAGGAGCCTGGTGGGCTACAGTCCATGGGGTCACAAAAAGTTGGACGTGACTGAGCATGAACACAGCCATTTTTGGGGCTTCCCAGGTGGCACTAGTGGTAAAGAACCAGCCTGCCAATGCTGGTTGTGTGAGACACCAGTTCGATCCCTGGGTTTGGAAGATCCCCAGGAGGAGGGCATGGCAATGCACTCCAGTATTCTTGCCTGCAGAATTCTGCGAACAGAGGAACCTGGCAGGCTACAGTTCCTGGGATCACAGAGTTGGACACGACTGAAGCGACTTAGCATGCACGTAAGGTTTTGTCATTTAAGGGCTTCACACTGTGTGGTGTGTGGCACACCAAATCATATTGTTGTTCATTTGGGTGTGAGTGTACAGAATTAAACATCTAGGATATTCTTTTATTCGTGGCCTGTGATGGGTTTGATGAGTCTGGTGATTTCCACAATGAAGCAGGTTTCTGGAAAACAGTTAAGCTGATGCAGCCTATGCATGAGAAGGGGGCCTCAGGGTCAGGCATTACAGTGGCAAGCACCGCAATACCACGTCCATTTGTTTTGGTTCAAGCTGAATTTTACATTCATTCTGAGGGCTGACTTTAGACAAAATTGATCAGTTTTGAGGGAGTTTACAATTTTCCTAATTGCTACCTAAGAGCACTCTTAAGCCCCTTAAGGGTGGGTGCATTTCATTTTATGCTACAGTGATGGAATCCAGCACAATTCATACGTGAAAGTATCTAATTATCTCTCTACCATGACCTTGACACTGTGATATACCTTCTCTGCAGAGTTGAATGTAAGTTCTCATCTCAATGTTGAATCAAATAATTGCAAATATTGGTGATTTGACAGTGAGACGCATAGAGGTTGGAAAGCTTCCTGATCCATCTGAATTCTCTTTGTTGGTTGACACATTTGCCTATTCTCCTCTTCTAAATACTTTCTCAGTTATTTGAAAAAGAAATAATCTGCCAAATCAGGTTTAATTTCTGAATACTGTCCCAAAAGTTGATGTTACCAAGAAAACAAAGTAATTCATGATTTCCTCTAGAAGAGCGAAGGCTATATGGCCAGCCAAAGGGGAAGGATGACGTCATAGGAGTGTCAGTGTCTCTTTTGCACTGGTGCACAAAGGAAATTGCAATTTGGGGAAAATTATCTTCCAATTTGCATTCTCCCCTCTTGATCTTGAACCTCACATTTACGTTCATTTTAATGATGAAGATGTAGAAGTAAATAGAATTATTTAGGACCTTTTGAAATCATACTAAAATGGATAATATTTTAAAATCAAATTAATAGCAGAATGAACAGAAATGGGCATAAATAGCTGAGTGAAGCAGTAATGCTTATTAGAAGTATGCAAACAATAATATAGTACGCAGATGGGCTGATATTTAATACTGGACTGAAGACCTGGAAGGAACATAGGGTTGAAAAAAATTTGGAAATGGCATTTCACTGGCAAGCAGAAAAAGTAATGATTGGCTACCTGGAACATTTCCTAATTGAGGGCTTAATGGACTGGCTGAATAGATACTTCAGAGGTTTGACTGAAGATGGTGAACTAATAATTTTCATCTTAATTAATTATGTTAGTGTTAGATTAAAATATTTGAGGCAAATCTTGGTGGTGGTTTCTGAAACAGTTATGAAACATACTAGCAAGATCAGTAATATCGATAATATATTGATAGTTGCAAATGTATATTTTGAGACCAACAAAATATGGGGATATCAGGATTTGATTAAACAGCTAGGCTAGGAACCATATGTTTACGCTTAAGTTTTTGCCATCAGCATTGTGCTTAACATGGCCAGAAAACGTACTCTGGAGCAAGTGACAACATCAGAGTGCATGCGTGGGAAGTCACTTGAGTTGTGTCTGATTCTTAACAACCCTCTGGACTGTAGCCCACTAGCCAGGTTTCTCGGTCCATAGGATTCTCCAGGCAAGAATACTGGAGTGGGTTGCCACACCCTCCTCCAAGCGATCGAACCCTTGTCTGCGGCATCTAACTGCATCGACAGGTGGGTTCTTTACCAGTAGCACCACCTGGGAAGCCCAAAAATCAAAGTAGGAGTCATGAAAGTTTATATTGAGCATGCTTGAATAGAGAATATGACCCAGCCTCACAGACCAAATGCAGTATCTATGCTACTGTAAAATTTTGCCAAATTTATATGAATATTTGTTATTCCTTCCAAGGCATTATAATGAAGGCTCAAGTGGGAAAGGCACCCTTTGCCATCTTCAAGGCCATGTTGAAACGGAAAGAGGCCTAATGCTAAGTTCAGACTACAAGTCTGTCATGTTTATAGATTTGGTATCGCACTGTCCCATGAGTTCCAGCAATAAATATTCCTTAAAAAGCCTCACAAATCTTCTTGAGCTTCAAATATCTTCACAAATGACATCTGGGTGAGTTGGATATAATAAGCCAAAACCATGATTAGTAGATTCCTTGGAGCATATAAATGAAGGGGGAAAGTATGTGGTTAACTGAGACCAGGAACTGTAACTGGAGTTTCTATGGAATGTTTGAAGAGGAAACCACTGGGTTCAATAGGGTTTCTAGTGATTCTTTTCTGCTGGACACCTTTCCTGGGCTGGGTCAGCTGCTCAGTAGCTAAAATTTGATCTAGTCCCCCCAGGCTTTATTTATTTCCTTGTGGCAAGTTTGCTTTCTTGCTCTTCTTCTGTGTATCCTTTTCTCTATCTCTAAAATTCCATGTATTTTAAATGACTATATTTTTTCTTTGCAATATCTCCTACAGTTATTTATTCTCCTTCTCTCCTCCCATCGCCCCACCTATTTCTCTTTCCTCTCTCTCTTTTTTTTCTTGAGATTGTCAGTTCAGTTCAGTCACTCAGTCGTGTCTGACTCTTTGCAACCCCATGAATCGCAGCACACCAGGCCTCCCTGTCCATCACCAACACCCAGAGTTCACCCAGACTCACGTTCATCGAGTCAGTGATGCCATCCAGCCATCTCATCCTCTGTCATCCCCTTCTCCTCCTGCCCCCAATCCCTCCCAGCATCAAAGTCTTTTCCAATGAGTCAACTCTTCTCATGAGGTGGCCAAAGTACTGGAGTTTCAGCTTTAGCATCATTCCCTCCAAAGAAATCCCAGGATTGATCTCCTTCAGAATGGCCTGGTTGGATCTCCTTGCAGTCCAAGGGACTCTCAAGAGTCTTCTCCAACACCACAGTTCAAACGCATCAATTCTTTGGCGCTCAGCCTTCTTCACAGTCCAACTCTCACATCCACACATGACTACTGGAAAAACCATAGCCTTTACTAGACGGACCTTAGTCAGCAAAGTAACGTCTCTGCTTTTGAATATGCTATCTAGGTTGGTCATAACTTTTCTTCCGAGGAGTAGGTGAGGTGAGGTGAAGTTGCTCAGTCGTGTCCGACTCTTTGCGACCCCGTGGACTGTAACCTACTAGGCTTCTCCGTCCATGGGATTCTCCAGGCAAGAATACTGGAGTGGATTGCCATTTCCTTCTCCAGGGGATCTTCCCGACCCAGGGATCGAACCCAGGCCTCCCGCATTGGAGGCAGACGCTTTAACCTCTGCGTCTTTTAATTTCATGGTTGCAGTCACCATCTACAGTGATTTTGGAGCCCAGAAAAATAAAGTCTGACACTGTTTCCACTGTTTCCCCATCTATTTCCCATGAGTGATGGGACCGGATGCCATGATCTTCGTTTTCTGAATGTTGAGCTTTAAGCCAACTTTTTCGCTCTCCTCTTTCACTTTCATCAAGAGGCTTTTTAGTTCCTCTTCACTTTCTGCCATAAGGGTGGTGTCATCTGCATATCTGAGGTTACTGATAGTTCTCCCGGCAATCTTGATTCCAG
>SJYQ01001163.1:136418-148872 GCA_006410935.1 Redunca redunca
GTGAAAGAGGAGAGCAAAAAAGTTGGCTTAAAGCTCAACATTCAGAAAGCAAAGATCATGGCATCCGGTCCCATCACTCCATGGGAAATAGATGAGGAAATAGTGGAAACAGTGTCAGACTTTATTTTTTGGGGCTCCAACATCACTGCAGATGGTGATTGCAGCCATGAAATTAAAAGACTCTTACTCCTTGGAAGAAAAGTTATGACCAACCTAGATTGCATATTGAAAAGCAGAGACATTACTTTGCTGACTAAGGTCTGTCGAGTCAAGGCTATGGTTTTTCCTGTGGTCATGTATGGATGTGAGAGTTGGACTGTGAAGAAGGCTGAGCGCCGAAGAATTGATGCTTTTGAACTGTGGTGTTGGAGAAGACTCTTGAGAGTCCCTTGGACTGCAAGGAGATCCAACCAGTCCATTCTGAAGGAGATCAGCCCTGGGATTTCTTTGGAAGGAATGATGCTAAAGCTGAAGCTCCAGTACTTTGGCCACCTCATGCGAAGAGTTGACTCATTGGAGAAGACTTTGATGCTGGGAGGGATTGGGGGCAGGAGGAGAAGGGGACGACCCAGGATGATGGCTGGATGGCATCACTGACTCGATGGACGTGAGTCTGAGTGAACTCCGGAGATGGTGATGGACAAGGAGGCCGGGCGTGCTGCGATTCATGGGGTCGCAAAGAGTCAGACACGACTGAGTGACTGAACTGAACTCTACTGAACCAGGTGTTTTGCTAGAGCCTGGACGCCTGTCTGCCCCTGTAGGACCAGCTACGTAATTTAAAGGACTTTGTGAAAAATGAAAATGCAGGGCCATTTGTTCAAAAATGATAATTTTCAAAATGACTAGAGGAAGCACTAAATCATATGTAGGCTTCTTCGAAGTCCAGACCTCCGGGTGACTGACTGCACACACCCATGAAATTGACCTCAGCCCTTGGATTAATTTTCATATAATCCTCTTTTCTTCATGTAGCTATGTTCATACATTTCTAAATGGTACCTAGTAGTTTTTAAATTCTTAGAATCTTTATCCTTTTGGCCCAAACCGGACTTTTCCTCCTTACTTATCTTGCTTCCACTAAGTGAATGTGGACTGCATAACCAGTACAATAATATTCGTTGTTGTTCAGTCTCTAAGTCATGTCCAACTGTTTGTGACTCCATGGACTGCAGCACACCAGGCTCCTCTGTCCTTCACTATCTCTCAGAATTTGCTCAAACTCATGTTCATTGAGTCGATGATGCCATCCAACCAACTCATCCTGTCTCCCACTTCTCCTCCTGCCTTCAATCTTTCCCAGCGTCAGGGTCTTTTCCAATGAGTTGTCTGTTGGCATCAGGTGGCCAAAGTATTGGAGCTTCAACTTCAACATACAATAGTACAGAGGGGGAAAAATTCACCTTCTTAGCACCCAGAAGCAGAATGGCAAACTGTTCTAGGAAATGGTCTTGATGAATTTCTCAAATGGGAGAAGTGATCCTCACAAAGAAAAAGATTGAAGCTCTCTACCTAACAAAAGGAGGAGAGAGGGAGGAGTAGTAATGCGGCAGGGCCCAGAGGGACAGTCTCAGAGAGACTCACGATTTCTCTGGCAGCAAGATTTCTTAGAGAAGAAACCATCTGAATGAAAGGGCTGTGTTTGTGTGTTGGTTAGTGTATCATGGAAAATTTCCACCTTTCCTACAAAATCTCTTATTAACTTTACCTTGCTCGGTAATGCGTTTGGTAAGAATGAAGTCTTTTTGGCTATTGGAAATTTTGCATAGTGTCCGGGTTGGTTTATTACAAAATCAGTGACTTCATGAGGAGACTTCCAACAAATGAATTTTTCAAGTTATTTTCCATTTCCTCTTTGTTCCTCCCTACTTCCCCTTCCCCCACTATTCCTTCCTCTTTGCCCCTTGTTTCCTTAAAACCTGTACATGTTTTAGGTCCAGTGAAAATTCTTTTTCTCATAAATCCCAAGAGCCTTTCTGACTCAAAATGATCTCTTCTGCTACAGATGCACTTTGTTTTTTACTAACCACTTGGCATTTACTTATTTCCTCTTTCTAGATATATATACATATATATATATTTAATATGACTTTTCTTGATCCTCCTAGATACGGGAAGCTCACTGAGGACAGAGCTTTTCTATTTATCTTTTTTTTAGTCATCACACCCAGCCCAGTACTCTGTCTATAGCTGAAAGAATGCTGATCCTAAATGAGAGAAATTGACTGGGTTACAGAAAACCTTAATGTCAAAGAGAATAAAAAGAGGAGCAGAAACTACTTAGGTTTTAGAGACAGGTGATAAAGCCATAGCTAACAATGGGTGAGCATGTTTGAGAGAGGCAAAACCTTTTATAAAAGTCTGCTGATAAATACTCTCTTCTAAAAAGTGGTCTGTTCATTTGATACTAGCAAATCTAAGGCTTTTTAATAAAGTTGCTGAAGCAAGTGGCAGATATTCTAATGTAGGAATCACAGGACGAATATTGGAAAGCACGCACTGAAAACAAACAGGCTTTTCCAGAAGGTTTCTGTTACCAGTGAAAATAGGCTAAGAATAATCAATTCCTTGGGAGAAACGTGTTTGATATAAGTACTCAGAGCATATTCCATGATCCTTTTGCTGCTGTTTACTCACTAAGTTGCCACTGATTCTTTGTGACCCTTTAGACTCCTCTGTCCACAGGGTTTTCCAGACAGGAATACTGGAGCAGGTTGCCATTTCCTTCTCCAGGGGATCTTCCTGACCCAGGGATTGAACCTGAGTCTCAAGCATTGGCAGGCAGATTCTTGATTACTGAGCCACCACGGAAGCCCTCCATTATCACAGTGATCATATTTAATCAACTCTATACAGTTTTCATGATAGTGCAGGGGTTTAATCTTCCCATCTAAATTATTTGTCATATTCATAATGTTCTGCAGGTACTGTTTGAATAGACACCTAATGGGTAAAACCTGTAATTACCAGAGCCAATATCTTGAGGCCTAGAAGAGTCCACAGGCAGGTAGGCAGCACATTTTGGAGAGCTTAGTTTTAAAGATGTTTATTTCTGTATGGAACATCTACATAGAGTTCTGTTAGAAGAGATGGAAATTGGGATCAGGTGAGAAAGTCAGAATTGACTCTCTGGGAGGAGAAACCCTGAAGTAGGAAGACATTTTTGTTATATTAATCAATATGATAATTTGATATCAGAAGACTTTCATAACTATGAAGTTAAACATGGTGAAAGTGGTAGTGAAAGTGAGTAGATGAGTATACCACAGAAAATTCACATCATCTTCCTGTATGATGAAGTCAGGTGAGTCAGTAGGAATATAGAGTCAACAAATGAGCTGGTTGGGAATTTAGAAGTCTCAATCAGAAATGACTCACTTATTCAAACAACTTTCTGTCTGAAGTTCTTTTCTGTTAGATATCTACCTGGGAGGCATTACTTTGGAGTTTTAAGTTGCCTAGGGTTACAGACTTGGAGGCTTGCTTTTGTTAGGCAGTTCAGAAACATCCATCTCCAAGCCTCAGATTTGTATTAATCAGCTTAAGGCTGATATATGGACAGAGAATGCAAATTCATCCATTTGCAGTGAGAACGGTAACTGTCATATAACCAGAACATTCATGATCTCAGCACCGGGACATTCTCTCCCTATAGGTCGGCCTGAAGAGAAGACAGATTCTAATCAGAACACTTCCCAGTGAGGCATCAGGACATAAAGCATTAGTTTCATGACCTGCAATATTTCTCGGCAATAGGCTAAATTAGCCTGTTGTTTTCACCATCGCAATGAGAAAAACTTTGACAATGGACTACAGTATTCTCTGTCCTCTGGCTGGGCCCACTGCCTTTTCAAAATGCTTTGATGCATAGCTCACAGGTAACTTTTTAATTCTCCTTTCACAGTTTCCATAACCCACCAAACCTACTTTAGAGTTACATAGGGCTTCCCAGGTGGCAGTGGTAGTAAATGCAGCGGTAGCCAATGCAGGAGTCTCAGGACATGTGGATTTGATCCCTGGGTTGAGAAGATCCCCTGGAGCAGGAAATGGCACCCCACTCTAGTATTCTTGCAGAGGAGCCTAGTAGGCTACAGTCCATGGGGCCACAGAGTCTGACACAACTGAACACACACAGTCTTTCTTTATTCTTGTTAGTGAACTCCCTCCTATCACATTCAGATCCATTAGGTTTAAGCCCTTGATGTGGCCTTGCACATTGCAAAAGCCTTTTAGAAATAATTTTATTTTATTCTTTTCCCAGCTTCATCAGTGATTATTTAAACTCATGGAAAAAAACAAAGCCTAGTCATTGCTGGTGGTAGGAGTCTGGTGCAATTATTGAATACTGGAGTTGGGAGTGACTACGTCTTCAAGAAGAAAAGTGGAGATTAGGAAAGGTTTCTAGACACAAGAGAGACCAATCTGTGTTAGGAGTGGGGAGACTTGGGGAGAAAATATGCCAGGGTGGTTGCGGAGTGCTGACCTACTGCTGCAAAGACCTTACCTCAATTATGCAAATACAGATGAGTGATGGATCTGCTCTGGTCAATACAAAATGGTGTAGGCTGGACCTTGTATAAGCTAAAGACATGGATGCCCGAGGCTTGGAGAAAAGGTCTGACACAAAGAGTGGGCTTGGTAATTCTTTCTGGAATACCCAATCCTATTCTGATTGATGAAGCCCACAGAGAAGGCCAAATTTTCACTTTGTTTCTTGTTGTTTATTCTACCCTTCTTTCTAATTGAGAGGAAGTAAGTTGGAGTGTGGAAACATTTTTCTTCTAAAGGTTTAACTAAGATCTTCACTAGTAGTCATGCCTGTGTTTTTCATTTTCTTTTTTTTCACAGTCATATTGTTACAGAATTAGGATAAAATTTAATTTATTTTGGAAAGTATTATAGTACTCCCCACTAAAACAGCAAAAATAAATACCTTTCAGAGGAACTGTTATTGGTTTCAGACAGATTTTGGTAACAAATCCAAACTTTGTCCTAAAGTAATATATAACCATCGCTTTGTAAATTGAAACCAAGACTTTATTAAATTGCTAGCAAGGCAAGAAGTAGACCAGTTCTTTAATTTACTGTTTTTGTTTTTTCTTTTCTACCTAAGATAAGGAAGGGGAAAATATTATAATCATATCAGCTATTTAGCACAAATGCCCTTTTGACAATGCTGTGTCGCATACTGTGTGACTTTAGGAAATAATTTTGCAAATATATAAGAATGGGCTCTTTGCAAATAGCTCGGTTCTGGTCATTGAGCAAACATGAACCAAACCATTTAATTCCATTTTAGTGGCATTAAGCTGATTTTAACCCTTTGTTTTCATCAGGTGATTCTTTTGCTCCTATCTTGATGTTTATTGTACACATTGTTTCTCAAGGAGGTACTTCAGAGTAAGAGATGGTGGTGGAATTATTTTAATCATGGAAAGCACGATAGCATTTAGGGCTATATTAGCATCCTGCTGTTGTATAGATCTAGTTTAAGTGTGACCATTTTAGAGCAAGATCTCTCAGATAAATAAATGTGTGGTTTTCAGTGTCAAGAGTGGATTTTCTTATGTTACACAGTTCTCTATGGCATGTTGTTGGGTTGGTTGAATTTTTTTTTTTTTTAATTCTGATAAATTTTCTTTGCATGGTGGTTCTAGTGGTAAAGAATTCACCTGCCTATGCAGGAGACTCAAGAGATGTGGGTTCCATCCTTGGGTCTGGAAGATCCCTTGGAGTAGGAAGTGGCAACCCACTCCAGTATTCTTGCCTGGAAAATTCCACACACAGAGAAGCCTGGCTGGCTACAGTCTATGGGGATGCAAAGAGTTGGACACAACTTAGTAACTGAGTATGCACACACTTGAAAAGTACAAGGAAAGTCAATTCTGCTATAACATGCCATATGCTCCTAAAAATCAGCCTCCAATGAAAAACGACACAATGTAAAAGACAGAGCTTGTGGGAAAATGGGTATAAAATTGAAAATCTTTACCACTGACAAATACGAAGATAGAAATATAATAAACCAGGCTATGGGCAAAGCTAGTGGAGTTGATGTTATTTCAACTCAGCTATTTCAAATCCTAAAAGATGATGCTGTTAAAGAGATGCACTCATATGCCATCAAATCTGGGAAACTCATCAGGGCCACAGGACTGGAAAAGGTCAGTTTTCATCCTAATCCTAAAAAGAAAGGCAATGACAAAGAATGTTCAAACTACCACACAGTTGCACTCATCTCACACGTTAGCAAAGTAATGCTCAAAAATCTCCAAGCCAGACTTGTGAACCATGAACTATGTTCAGTATGTTCAGTATGTGAACCATGAACTTCCAGATGTTCAAGCTGGATTGAGAAGGCAGAGGAACCAGAGATCAAACTGCCAACATCTGTTGGATCATAGAAAAAGCAAGAGAATTCAAGAAAAACATCTACTTCTGCTTTATTGACTATGCTAATGCCTTTGACTGTGTGGATCACAATAAACTGTGGAAAATTCTGAAAGAGATGGGAATACCAGACCACCTGACCTATCTCCTGAGAAATCTGTATGCAGGTCAAGAAGCAACAGTTAGAACCAGACATGAAGCTTAACAGTCAACTAAGGGCTAAAGTATAAAATATATTGCAAGTAAGTACCACGAAAATCTCAAGTGAGTACCAGGAACATGCTCTATGAGAAATCTCAGTCAAACTGGGTAAAGCAATTGCTATTATTCTGAACTATTCTGACTAGTTCCAAATTGGGAAAGGAATACGTCAAGGCTGTTATATTATCACCCTGCTTATTTAAATTCTATGCCGAATACATCATGCAAAATGCTGGACTGGATGAAGCCTAAACTGGACTCAAGATTGCAGGGAGGGATACCAATAACCTCAGATATGCAGAAACAGTACCCTATGACAGAAAGTGAATAAGAACTAAAGAGCCTCTTGATGAAAGTGAAAGAGGAGAGTGAAAAAGCTGGCTTAAAACTCAACATTCAAAAAACTAAAAGCATGGCATCCAGTCTCATCACTTCATGGCAAATAGATGGGGAAACAGTGACAGACTTTATTTTCTTGGGCTCCAAAATCACTGCAGTTGGTGACTGCAGCCATGAAATTAAAAGATGCTTGCCCCTTGGAAGAAGAGCTATGACCAACCTAGACAGCATATTAAAAAGCAAAGACATTAGTTTGCCAGGTCCCTTTGTTGTTTTTCCAGTAGTCATGTATAGATGTGAGAGCTGCTGCTACTAAGTCGCTTCAGTCCTGTCCAACTCTGTGTGACCCCAGAGACAGCAGCCCACCAGGCTCCCCTGTCCCTGAGATTCTCCAGGCAAGAACACTGGAGTGGGTTGCCATTTCCTTCTCCAATGCACGAAAGTGAAAAGTGAAAGTGAAGTTGCTCAGTCGTGTCCGACTCCTAGTGACCCCATGGACTGCAGCCCACCAGGCTCCTCCGTCCATGGGATTTTCCAGGCAAGAGTACTGGAGCGGGGTGCCATTGCCTTCTCCCAGATGTGAGAGCTGGACCATAAAGAAAGTTGAGTGCCAAAGAACTGATGCTTTTGAACTGTGGTGTTGGAAAAGACTCTTGAGAGTCCTTTAGACTGCAAGGAGACCCAACCAGTCAATCCTAAAGGAAATCAGTCCTGAATATTCATTGGAAGGACTGATGTTGAAGCTGAAGCTCCAATATTTTTCAACCTGATGGGAAGAACTGACTCATTGGAAAAGATCCTGATGCTGGGGAAGATTAAAGGCAGGAGGAGGAGAAGGGGATGACAGAGGATTAGATGGTTGGATGGCATCACCAACTCATTGGACATGAGTTTGAACAATGTCTGGTGATGGTGATGGACAGGGGAGCCTGGTATGCTGCAGTCCATTGGGTCACAAAGAGTCGGACGGGACTGAGTGACTGAACTGAACTGGAAACATGTAGTACAATCTTATACATCTTGCATGCTTTTATACACATTTTATACCTTCTTCAAATGTTAAGAAACAAATACTACATATTGCACCTTAAATTTGCTTATAGAATTGCTTCAGCTTGGGAGTTCTTGTGAAGTGGCTACAGGGCAGTTATTTTGATTTGTAGGCTTCCTGATGGTTTTCTGCAAAGTGAGACCATGGAGAAGTGAAAAGGAGCTTGAGGGTGTTGGGGGCCATGAAGAGTGAGCTTGAGGAGTGTGATTGCTTGACTTGAATTGCTTGACATGAACACAGCTTTTCTTGTGATTACCGATGCACATGAAATACAGAAATTCAAGGATATAACTAAGTTAGTTCAACACCAACTTCTGAAGGACCCACTGACTTCAATTTAACTTGCTACTTTTCAGCAAAAAGCAAACCAGATCATGGTTATTACATGAAGTCTGTTTTACTATTGAAAATGCAAACTGAAAAAAACTGATTTTATGCATCATTTAGTTGACATCGTTTATTTTTTAATGATTTATTGATTTATAATGACTATAAAAAATTATGCCATGCTGGAATCTCACATTCTCTAAATCAGCTCTTAAGTTAAAAAATTAATACATATTATATTATTGTATAAACATAGAAATACAATATTAAGGAAAATTGAATAAAAACATACTACTTTATAACATGTAAAAAGTTTAAAGCAAACTTATCAATTTATAATCAAACATGATTCCATGAAATTCTATGCTCTTTTTCTCAAAAGGGCCAAGGGAATAAAATGTGAGTAAAATCCAATATATAAGACTAGATCTTGAAACTCATATAACAATTAAAGGAAAATAGTCAAAGAAGAAAATAGATCTTGTTTTTGTATTAATTAGCTTAACAGTCAACTAAGGGCTAAAGTATAAAATATATTGCAAGTAAGTACCAGGAAAATCTCAAGTGAGTACCAGGAACATGCTCTATGAGAAATCTCAGTCAAACTGGATAAAGCAATTGCTATTATTCTGAACTGGCATTTGAGATTTGCTACTTAAATCTGGATGGGAAGTAGGGAGAAAAATGTTGAACTCAGGACCTGTCACGGACCATGACTTTTGCCAGTTTACAATGAGGGAGTACTAGAGGCTAAATTACAGAGAGATACAGAAATAAAGGACAAGTAGGATCTTGTGATGTAAAAGCCTGTGGAGCCCCTGCATGCAGTCCCAGTTTCATTCCAAGCTCGTTTCATCTGTTACACTAACTTCACAAATCAATTTATTTTCCATTTTTCTTTAAGACTCTTAGGTTTCTTCCAGTGGTAACCAAACCACTGTATCTATATGCTGACCCCATATTTAGTGCTCTTTGTGGCTCTGCAGCCTTAATATTCCCTCCCCGGAGAAGGGTAGGGGGAAAGGACAGTCAAGCAGTTTGAGATTGATATGTACGCACAGCTATATTTAAAATGGATCACCAACAAGGCCCTACTGTAGAGCACAGGGAACTCTGCTCAATGTTATGTGGGAACCTGGATGGGAGGGGAGTTTAGGGAGAATGGATCACTGAGTGACTAACACTGCTGGATGGATCACTGCTGTACATCTGAAATTATGACAACATTGTTAATCGTCTATATGCCAATATAAAATAAAAAAAGATGAAAAAATTTAAAAATATTCACCCCCAAACACTGAAATATTCTTTCATCACACTTCTGAGAAATTCATCTGATGTTTTTACTTGTTAGCTTTCTATCTAATATGGAATCTATAAGTCTTAGAAAACAGTGACTACTTGAGTAGCAGAAAATAAAATCGCTATCTAAAAGACAAAAATGGATACTGATTAGTTTCTCCTGAGTCCAAGGAGAGATGAATTCCTTTCCAGAGAAGAAGCAGCTTCTCCTGAAACTACTCACAGTTGCCTTTTTTGGTGAATAGAGAGATTATGGAGAACGTGCCCAGGCTAGTCTACTTAGGAAAGGTAGAGGCAAGAGAAAGTTAAATTGCTCTGCCTGAAAAGAGAAGAAAGGAGTTTTTAAACTGGACAAAAGTGAGAGTAAAGTCACAGAGTTTATCAGCACGTATGCGTGCACCAGAGGCAACAGAGCCACTACCTGTGAACACGTGCAAAGACTCCCCCAAGGAAGTTTCTGAATAACTAAACTTTCTAGTTAAACTTGGTGTCATGTTCAAGGTTGGAAAGTTAAGCTCCTTTAATGCTATTTTTGACATGGTCATTAGATTCAGGAGTTAAGCTCATTTGTTTTGGTTCTAGTCTGTCTTGAACATGCAGGCTTGATCTTATAGACCACCACTCACTTTGGAATCAGCCTCATCACTTCCTTAAAACTGTTTCTGCTCATACATATTTTCCATTTTATAGTATTTGGGCTTTTAAATGCAATTTAAAAGTCACACTCATTGTTTAAATCTTCTAGTTCTAGACTGAGATATAGCAAGTTGGACATTTATGGGAGTTGGGGGCATGGGGAACCATTTTGGTCTATAGGCTTTGAGTCCCATATGGCTCCTTCAAGGATGGTTCTGACATCAGTCCTGAGTATATGAATTTTGTTGCATGTATATTTTTTCTAAGGTACTTTAATATTTAAGGTGCCAGAGGGCAGACCATATTGTCTATAAATTATGGGCAATAAACTACAATTATTTTAGGAACCATACCTGAAATACAGGATAAACGACCACAGAATACATCAAAGGAGTCTAAAGTCTATGCTGACAACTCCTGGAATCAAAGCTAGAATTATAAGGATTTTTTTTTCTTTTTTATATTTTTAAAGTAGGATGACTGAATTGGGGATAAGATTAATATAGAGGAAGTAATATCATTAGTTAAGAACAATCTGCAGTGTTCTATATCTCCATTTCTTTCTTTATTAAAAAATAATTGAGTTGCAGCCTGTTAGGTCTGGTTGTTATTAGTGAACATTAGCTGATTTTGCTTCTGCTTTGGCATTGCAATTTCAAGTTTTTAACTTTCATGAATTTGAAAGTGGAAAAGTGAAAGTGTTAGTCACTCAGTGGTGTCTGACTCTTTGCAACCCCATGGACTATAACCTGCCAGGCTCCTCTGTCCCTGGGGTCTCCCAGGCTATGAATACTGGAGTGGATTTCCATTTCCTTCTCCAAGGGATCTTCCTTAGCCTGCATCTCCTGCACTGCAAGTGGATTCTTTACCATCTGAGCCACCGGGGAAGCCCAAGTTTTTAACTTTCTTGAATTTAAGGAACTTAAATTTTAAATTAAAGAAACATTGCATTTTCCCAAGGGATGGTTTCTCATAACAATAAGTGACATTTATGAAATGTTTGCACATTAGATTAAGTTTTTGAGAAACAATGTATTTCCCCCTTTGATGGGTTATCCTTAAGAAAAGTCTGTGCTTTAATTTAATCCTTCAGTGCACTCTCATCCTGTGAATAAGGTCATTTTAATGAATTTTGCATTAGTTCCAAAAATCCTGAGCAACCTAATACATTCCTATAAATTACATACTTTGGGGATTTCAGTGCCAAGCTTTAAATCTAATTTAATAACAGTAAAAAATGTTATTGTATCTTTTTTGATGGCTTCTGAATTTTATATAGGCTACAATGATTAGCAAGCTGGTCAGTGAAATCAGTGCCATGTCACAGGCTTTATGATGAAAATTCAGACCACAGAAAAGAGGAGATAGAGGCAAAAAATAGGAAGAAGAAAGCAACAAAATACATAAAGTCAGGCTTCCCTTTTAAGAAACACACAGAAAATGCAGAGGGTACAGGGATCATAAATTTCATTGTTGACTTTAAGACGAGTTGTTGTCTCCGGTTTTAATTTTTTTAAGCAATTTTTTTTTCTGATTTTCTTATCCTGTTTTTAGTGTAAGGATATGGAGAAACTGTAAACGTTAGCAGCTCTTAAAAATGATTGTGAAGGGAGACTGACCTTGCTGATAAGACACTTTCTAAGTTCACGTTTCAAGAAGAGAGTTCCTCATCATAATAAAGGAATGAGAGGGAGTGGGAAGCAATGTTGCAGAGGGCAAGGTTAAAGAGGACAACCGGTGGCTGCAGATAGAAAGCATGCATTTATTAAAAAAGACAGTTGAAAGAAGATTTATTTTTAGTGGAATCCTAGAGATCCCATTGAAACAAGGCTTCAGTAATCCTACCCAAATTAAGATATTCTGATGAAGATAGATTTATTAAGTTTAGTCGCTCAGTCGTGTCTGACTCTTTGCGACCCCATGAATCGCAGCATGCCAGGCCTCCCTGTCCATCACCAACTCCCGGAGTTCACTCAGACTCACGTCCATGGAGTCCTTGATGCCATCCAGCGATCTCATCCTCAGTCGTCCCCTCTCCTCCTGCCCCCAATCCCTCCCAGCATCAGAGTCTTTTTCAGTGAGTCAACTCTTCGCATGAGGTGGCCAAAGTACTGGAGTTTCAGCTTTAGCATCATTCCTTCCAAAGAAATCCCAGGGCTGATCTTCAGAATGGACTGGTTGGATCTCCTTGCAGTCCAAGGGACTCTC
>SJYQ01001163.1:150121-169088 GCA_006410935.1 Redunca redunca
TTTTCACTCTCCTCTTTCACTTTCATCAAGAGGCTTTTTAGTTCCTCTTCACTTTCTGCCATAAGGGTGGTGTCATCTGCATATCTGAGGTTATTGATATTTCTCCTGACAATCTTGATTCCAGTTTGGGCTTCTTCCAGTCCAGCGTTTCTCATGATGTACTCTGCATATAAGTTAAATAAGCAGGGTGACAATATACAGCCTTGACGTACTCCTTTTCCTATTTGGAACCAGTCTGTTGTTCCATGTCCAGTTCCATGTCCAGTTCTAACTGTTGCTTCCCCTTGCAGTCCAAGGGACTCTCAAGAGTCTTCTCCAACACCACAGTTCAAAAGCATCAATTCTTCTGTGCTCAGCTTTCTTCACAGTCCAACTCTCACATCCATTGAGAGGCCTACTATATACTAAAATTGATAGGTCAGGTAGGCATCTGGCTATATGGATTTGAGTCTGGAATTTGGAGAGAAAACTGAGCAAGAGATATTAATTTGAGAGCATATAGGTGGTATTTTAAGTTATGAAACTGGTTGTGATCACTAAGGCAGTGAATGCAGACAACATAAGGACAAAGCCTGAACTTGGGCATTCTAACATTTAGACATGAGGTAAATAGAGAAACCCGAAAGAGACAGGAAGGGGAAGCCAGGGAGACAGTGAGAAAATAAGATGAAGGTACTGAATCTGGGGAACAAAGGAGAAAGGGCTTCCAGGAAAAGGATGCCATTAATTGGGTTAATGCTTCTTACAGATGAAGTCTGATGTGGGCTGAAAAATGAGCACTGGGTTTAGTGATATGGAGACCACTGTGCTGTGCTTAGTTGCTCAGTCATGCCCGACTCCTTGTGACCCCATCCATGGACTGTAGCCTACCAACCTCCTCTGTCCATGGGTATTCTCTAGCAAGAATGCTGGAGTGGGTTGCCATGCCCTCCTCCAGGAGATCTTCCCAACCCAGGAACTGAACCCAGGTCTCCCATATTGCAAGTGGGAGACAACAGGGAAGCCCAAGAATACTGGAATGGGTAGCCTATCGCTTCTCCAGGGGATCTTACTGGCCCAGGAATCAGACTGGAGTCTCCTGCATTGCAGATAGATTCATTACCAGCTGAGCTACCAGGGAAGCCCATGGAGACAACTAGTTACTGTGAAAAGAATTTTCGGTAGAGTAATGAGACAAAGCATGATTGAAGAAGGTGCAACAGAAAAGAAGGAGAAACTTTAGAAACAGTGAGTTAAAGACGGTCTTTTTCAAGGAACTTTGCCATAACAACAACAGCAAAAAGTAAATAAATAGAGCAACAGGTAGCAAGGAAAGTAAGGTCAAAAGAGGATTTTTGTTTTATCTTCCTATTATCTATCTATCTATCTATCTATCTATCTATCTATTATATATCTCTATCATAGGCTTCCCAGGTGGCACAATGGTAAAGAATCCACCTCCCAATTCAGGAGAAGCAAGAGATGCAGGTTTGATCCCTGGGTTGGGAAGATCCCCTGGAGTTGCAAATGGCAATGCACTCCAGTCTTCTTGCCTGGAAAATTCCATGGACAGACAAGCCCAGTGGGTTATAGTCCACTGGGTCACAGAGAATCAGACATGACTGAGCACACATTTTTACGTTAAAAAAAAAAAAAAAAACTGTATCATTTATCCATTCATTCATATTTATTCAATACTGGAAGAAGTGTTGATAGGCTAAAATGATTGATCCAATATAAGCGGGGAAATAATGACTCTGAGGAGAAGAGAGAACTGTTCAAGCAATGACCTTGAGGAGGCACAAATGGATAGGATCTCATGACAGGGTTAGGATGGGTTTTACCTGGGAGCATGAAGGTATCTCTGAAGCCCTGTGAAGAATGTTAGGTGCAGAATTTGGACACAGATGCCACGAAGCAGGTATTTGCAATGTGGGAACACGTGAAAATTCTGATTGCTATTCCCTTCCTCAGAGTGGCAGGAAGCAAACTTGTTGGTTGAAAGTAAAACTGTAGGCAGTTTTGGAGGTCTGATGAGGGAAAATCAGGGATGAAATGAACACCAGAAGAATGGAGAAGTCTGGTCTGGAATATAAAATAGCTGAGTCAAGTTTCTCTTGAAATAGGACAAGGTCTTTGAAGTGGTCCTCTTAAATCATGAAATTCTTCATCAGGCTTATTCTCTGTGTTACTGCTTCTTGTGTTCAGTGCAGATATGGTCAATACAGACTTTTCTGATCAATGCGACCATGTGAAGCTCGTCACCTGGCTCAGTACCATCTCCAGAAACATGTAGTGCCATGGGCCATTGTGTGAACAGGCTCAACATCCAATGTGGGGGCTCTTTTGCTGATGACAGAGTACTTGAAGGGATGTTACAAACAGGTTAGACAATTCTCCCAAAGGGGAAGGGTGCTACATTTATTAGAGAAACCACTACGTCATTAATAATAAAAGGGGAACAGCTCCTCAGCACCCTTTCAAAAAGCCGGTATTACTTGAGTGGTAGTGATTATACATTTAGACCAGATAGATTTTTTTTTCTTTATCCATGATCAGCAGCACAGGGAAAGACATGCAGCAAGATTGTAGTTTGCTCAGACACATTCCACAAAGAGAAAGGCAAGGGAATTGAGGGTATGTGCAGGGAAGGAGTGATAATGATTGACCGGGGTAAAAGTTGGGGAGGAGGAAAGAGGATATGAGGCCAGGGGCATGAGGTAGAGAGGGGAAAAAGTGGCAAGATGGTGTGACCATTAAAGATCTAGACAGTGAGATAGAAAGGTGACAGGGATGGTCAGAGACTGGAAAATTAGGAAGTAGTACCGTGGAGGGTTTGTAGTTATTAGAATGTCAAGGTGGCAAGGAACCTGGACCTGCTTTAACTCCTACTTTTCCTTTTTCTTATTCTCTGCAATAGCTCCACCTTCTAAAGGTAAATGATCCTTTACAAGCTAGCAAATGCAGAATCTTGCCCAGAAGAATGGATGGGGAAAACAGGGTGATGGTCAAGAGACCATGGAAACCTACAAAGAAAGATGGCAGCCAAGATGTTCAAATAATTCACGCTTAGTACATATTTTCTCTTTTAACTCCGAAAAATCATTTATTTTTACAAACTTGAGTGGTTTGTTGATGATTCTATTTCAATAAATAGATAATAAATAAATAAATTTGTGTCTCTGTCTGCAGTATGGATGAGTTGAAAATTGAAAATAAATACATATGATCACCAATTGATTAAATAATGCAATGCCTGTCAACAACTTCACTCTTTTTCCACCATTGAATTGACTAATTGTTTTCCCCCACTGGAAGGACACAATATGGTTTTGAAGGTTTATACAGGAGACCAGATTGTCTGATACCATATCAAGGGGATCTATTGTTCTATATGACACATTTTCTTTTGTTTAAACTTTTCTGAGAAGGCCATTACTAACTAGAAAAGAGGAAGGGGAGTAGAGCTTTATATTCTTTTGGGAAAGGCAGAGTTAAGAAATGCTGAAATTATGGAAATTCTTAATATATATATAAAATCTTATATGAAAAATAGCAGCCATACAAAGGCAGATAGTTTTGATAGCTCCTACAAGCTAAATGCCCTGGATTGAGATAGTTATGGATCACGGGTGATGAATAATGATAATTTAATTTGGACTATCTAACCAAAAAATGAATAATTTACCAAGTTAAGCTAATAATCTTGTACTTTATTTAAGAGACAATTATTTTAAAATTATGTATTCATACATATGGGGCTTCCCTGGCAGCTCAGTCTGTAAAGAATCTGCTTGCAATGCAGGAGACCTAGGTTCTATATATATGCTATTGCTACAAAATTCATATATAACAAATTTTATAGAGATAGTATGTATTTATATATTAACTATACATGTGAATAAAATGTATATTTAACATAAACTTGATAAAATTTCAATAATAGTTGGTTATAGCCTCTTGGTGAGTTAAGTTTTTTCATAAAAAGGTTTGTTTACACTTTTCCAACAGAGTTGGAAAAAGTAGTCTTGCTCTCCTGAACTGGGAGAATGTTTCAGATTCTCTTTGCAGATGTCCTTCCAAGGCTATGCTTTGACACCACAATTTTGTGTATAAGTATGTCTGTGCGCGCGCGCACACACACACACACACACACACACACACACACTTTTTTTTAATTGAAGGAGTTTCCCAAATTGTTAAATTCTAGAACTAAAGAAGCCTGGATTCAATTCTGTCTTTGATCATCTTCAACACAAATGCATTCAGACTAGCAACTGCACAATTCTAATGTAGTTTGGTATAATATAAAATCCCAGACTCATTAAATAGTTTTTTCTTCCCTGGCTCAGATTCAAATCAAGCTTGGAAAGTGTGGCCGAGTGGCAGAGGTGGGGGAGTGGAGTGCTGCCGGCTTCTCTTCTCTTTGCTCCCCTCCTGCTCTGGTCAGCTTCTGCTATTGACCTCTCGAAGACTGGTCTCAGAGGGAATAATCATGGTTGGCTGGTTCAGTAGCAATCTGATGTCACTGACTGCCCCCACAGCAAATGATCTCAAACTAACTCCCTTATACATTGCTTTGGTGGAGTCCTTGGCAGTTTTTTCCTTTTTCTGAGTCTTCTAGGCTGCTCACCTGATGAGGACAATATCTTTCCTGGGATGGTTACCTGTGAGTCTTTCTTTGCCCCTAGATTCCAGTATCCACCCCTCTATTTTGGTGTCTCCTTACCCTATCAGATCAAGGGCTCCATGGGATCCCTTTTAAGGGCTCTCCATAGCAAGGCCAGTGTTTGGAATCTGGCCCATGTTGGAAACTTCTCTGGGTGCAGAAATGGAGATTGACCCAATGTACTCCCCTCCTTTTCCTCTGAGCCTCAATTTTCACAAATGTCTCCGTCATTTTCCCTTGACTTGAGGTTAAGGGGAAGCACCACATCACTTCCCCATGGATGGGGTGTGTGGTTGTCAGCAAAGCTCACATTTCTTCAAAGAAATCGTCTCAGTCCTTCAATTGTTTTAGACTGAGGATAGCTACTAGCTAGTGCTGACAGTGCCAGTATGGGACTCCTCTCATCTCTTCTCCACATTTATTTGAAAATCCTGAAGGAGCATTTGTCTTAATATCCAGGTGGATTTAGAACTTACTGTTTTGTGCTTCACCTTGAATAGATTATGTCAAAGAAGGAACAGCAGCATTTAATAACCCGTTCTAGTCCAAAATTGGAAAGATACAACACAGAGATAACTCTGCAAGAATATTTTGGAAAATGGAGCCAATGTACAAAAATGGCAAGATAATACTGTAATGTGAGATGCTGAACACCCAAGTCTGGAGGGACAACTTGACACTGTGTGCTCAGAATAAAACCTTTCTGTTTCTGACTTGGCCAATGAGGCACATCTTTATTTAAAGTGGCCTATAATTTTCTTTTCTAATCCAAGTTTTGACTTTTTAAAGAGAAAAAAAAAAAACAGTTTTATGGAAATGAAAAATCTAAGAACCAAAGGACCTCATTTCATGTTGTAAATGAGGTCACAAGGCAAAGTATCTATTTAAGTTTCAACAATTTTATATTCTGGCTATTTCCTTGGTCATATGGATCCAATGCTACACCAAAATCTTCAGGCATCTACATTAGCCTAGAAAAATGTACTGTCCAAATACCCAGTAGGTTTATGTATTCTAGCCTAAACTGGTCCTCATAAAGAAATAAAATTTTAATTTCTATCTCCATACTGTCTTTGGTATGGGAAATAGATTAGCTTAAAAGATTGTATTGTGTCAATGGGATAAAAGGATTAAAATGTTAAATTTTAATACAGATGATCCTTGGTTACCTGTATCATAATGGCAGAATTTATGAATTATCTCAGTTTTCAAATACTTATTTGAGAGATAGTATGACAAAGTACTCGCACTTGTAGATACAGGTACACATTCTTAGGTCAGAATCAACTGTCATAAAACCTATATTAAAATTAATAATCTGCTGAATCTTCTCAGTTTGGCTTGTCTTGACTCGAGATCGAGTAAGCCAGGCAAAGCCAGAGTTCGGATGTCTTTGAAGATAGCCTCAGGAGTTCATCTGATCCGCCGGAAGTGTGGTGAGCATTCTCGCGAGAACTGAAGGTGCTGACGATAATGACGGCACCTGGAGGAAGAAAGAGAAGGAAGGAAGAGAAGACCGAAAGTGCTACATCTTGAGCGGCCAAGGCAGAAGGCAACCTGACTTTCTTTCCCAGATGCCCTTTTCCAGGGTGTAGGGAAATGGTCTGCCTGGCTGGAAGTCCTACATCTTTGAACTCCCCCATCTTTTCAGAAGTTTTCCTGTCATCTATGCTTGCTTCTGTGCTCTTTCCCCGTTTTATCTGTATACCAGGAACGGATTCACTAATGTCGGTCTCCTAGCTCCACTAAACGGGTGGAGCCGGCGTTCCTTCCCTGTACCATCATGTAGCTAGGAAGTAGCACGTAGGGGCAGTTGGACCGCTGGGAACCCAAAGGAAGAGGGGAGGGCACAGAACCCTGCTTCTGCCACCAGGACACAGCCTTCTCAGCATCTCCCTCAGTGCTGTCGCCATGCCCCCTACGGCCCTCTGTCTTCCTGTGGTCGTGGCCACTCTGCTGTGGGGAGCGTCCCCTGTCAGGGGACTCCTTCGAGCGACTTCGGACCACAATGGCAGCATGGAATTTGCAGACCTCCCAGCTCTCTTTGGGACTGACTTGAGTCAGGAAGGACTTAAGGGGTTTCTCGTGGAGGCTCAGCCAGCCAACGCCTGCAGCCCCCTTGCCCCACCTCCCCCAGCCCGGGCCAACGGATCAGTTTTCATTGCACTGCTTCGAAGATTCGACTGCAAATTTGACCTCAAGGTCCTCCATGCTCAGGAGGCCGGGTATGGTGCAGCCGTGGTACACAACGTGAATTCCAATGAACTGCTGAACATGGTGGGGAGTAACGAAGAAGTCCAGCAGCAGATCTGGATCCCTTCTGTGTTCATCAGCGAAAAGAGCTCTAAGTACCTGCGTGCCTTCTTCATCTACCAGCAGGGAGCTCAGGTGCTTCTGGTCCCTGACAATGGATCCCTCTTGACCTATTTCTTCATCCTTTTCTATGGGCTTTTGGCAATGCTCATTTTGGGCATGGGAGCCATAGTGATAGTTCAGTGTATCCATTTCCAGAAAGAGCGCTGGTGGAATCGGCTGACCAAAGAGCAACTGAAACAGATTCCTACCCACGACTATCGCAAGGGAGACCAGTATGATGTGTGTGCCATCTGCCTGGACGAATATGAGATCGGGGACAAGCTGAGGGTCCTCCCCTGCGCTCATGCCTATCACTGCCGCTGTGTGGACCCATGGCTCACTCAGACCGAGAAGACATGCCCTATTTGTAAGCAGCCTGTTTGCCGGAATCTTGAGGAGGAGGAGCAGGAAGAAGGAACTCAGGTGCAAGTGGGCCATGAGCAAGGGGGCCTGAGAAGCCTCCCTGCCTCAGAACGGACCTCACTTCTGGGCTCCAGCACCGTACTTCCCACTAACTTTGGCTCCTTAGCCCCGGCCCCCTTTGTGTTTCTTGGGTCTTCAACAGATCCCTCATCCTCCTCTTCCTCTTCTGCTGTCAATCTCATCTGATACTCCTTTTCCTTTCCACGTTTAGCAACAGACTTGCACAGACCCCTTTCCTCCCACAAGTCTTCCAAGTTGAGTGAGGACATGTTTCTACCTCAGCTTTCTCCCTTACCCAGCCCTTTCCTCCTGCGGAATTTGGACGTGCAGAGGGACTGGGTCTTCACTTACTGGGTTAATAAAAATGATGCATGCAAAAGCCACGGGTGAGAGCTGTCAAAAACAATCTAAAAGAACATATTTTTATTGTGTCAAGGATGAAAAAATAATTTGAAATATTATTTTAAGTAACTCAGAATATCTTAAATTGACTTTGGTATATTAACATTTCACATTTGTCCTCATAATGCGATTTCTCATAAAAATTTCAGTGCCTCTCGTTTACCTGTTTTAGAGTGGGTGCATATGATGTAGTCTACACCTACCTAAATGCTTGTCATCAGTTAGTGCCTAAAGAATGCAAAGCCTCTGCAGTGTCTACATGGTCATGAGAAAAAAATAACTGAGTTCTAGGTCCCTGATCCTCTGTTTTTCCTGTAAAGTGGCTCTATAAAAAGATTTAGTTGCCTTATAGCATGTGATCATTAGTATTCTAATCCTACTAATTGGGGTGGAATTTTAAGAGAATGCTTTTTAGCTTTGTCTTTTCCTCTCTTGAAATTAAAAACTGATTTAAGTGAAGGAAACATGCAACATCAAATACTTTTCACCTGAGAGTGGTAACTGTTCATCCATGCCGAGTGTCTTCTGTGTCTAGAGATACCTGTGTAATTGCAAAAGATGGGAGTTGTATAATATGGAACTATTGAATATGACCTTCCTTTTTAGAAATTAAGGTCATTTTCACCCTTTAATGATTGTTAATGTAAGCTAAGCTATTTTTCATTTGTATGGCCAATTTCAACTCATCTCAAACTTTCAAACACTACATTGATAATGCAAATGACTAAATACTCACAATATAGCTCTTTGGATTAGAATGTTTTGTTTCATGCAAGCCTTGAAATAAACTCCTAAACCACACTGAAAACCTTCTATTTTGGAATGCAGAATCAATAGTCGTAAGATTTACTATTTAAATTAATATACAATTTTGTTTCCATAAAGATGCATTTAAGATGGTAATGCTAGTTCCAGTTCAGTTCAGTTCAGTCGCTCAGTCGTGTCTGACTCTTTGTGACCCCATGAATTGCAGCACGCCAGGCCTCCCTGTCCATCACCATCTCCCGGAGTTCACTCAAACTCACGTCCATTGAGTCGGTAATGCCATCCAGCCATCTCATCCTCTGTCATCCCCTTTTCCTCCTGCCCCCAATCCCTCCCAGCATCAAAGTCTTCTCCAATGAGTCAACTCTTCGCATGAGGTGTCCAAAGTACTGGAGCTTCAGCTTTAGCATCATTCCTTCCAAAGAACACCCAGGGCTGAACTCCTTCAGAATGGACTGGTTGGATCTCCTTGCAGTCCAAGGGACTCTCAAGAGTCTTCTCCAACACCACAGTTCAAAAGCATCAATTCTTTGGCACTCAGCCTTCTTCACAGTCCAACTCTCACATCCATACATGACCATAGGAAAAACCATAGCCTTGACTAGATGGACCTTAGTCGGCAAAGTAATATCTCTGTTTTTCAATATGCTATCTAGGTTGGTCATAATTTTTCTTCCAAGGAGCAAACATCTTTTAATTTCATGGCTGCAATCACCATCTGCAGTGATTTTGGAGTCCCCCCAAAAAAGTCTGACACTGTTTCCACTGTCTCTCCATCTGTTTCCCATGAAGTGATGGGACCAGATGCCATGATGTTCGTTTTTTGAATGGTGAGCTTTAAGCCAACTTTTTCACTCTCCTCTTTCACTTTCCTCAAGAGGCTTTTTAGCTCCTCTTCACTTTCTGCCATAAGGGTGGTGTCATCTGCATATCTGAGGGTATTGATATTTCTCCCGGCAATCTTGATTCCAGCCTGTGCTTCTTCCAGCCCAGCGTTTCTCATGATGGACTCTGCGTATAGGTTAAATAAGCAGGGTGACAATAAGGTCCTATTAAATCAATTGTCAATACTACTGTCAATACTACTTGCTTATCTATTCTATTTACTAATGTTACGTTCCAGTGTTTTGAGTTGATATTTCTCACAGTATGCGTTGTTTGGCAGGAGGTTGCATTGATAAGCATTATCTGACACTGAAGGAAGGCTGTAGTATGCGGGGTCCCCAAGGAACAGATTCTGAGGTAGAGCTTTGTGTATGTAAATTGAATGAGTTTATGAAGTAGAGCTGGGTGGAGGTAAAAGTTGGAGGATGGTGTTGCTGCACTGGAAGCCTTAGCAGACCCCCTCAACGTCCACTCCCACCCCCATCCCCGCCCTCAGAGAGCCCTGGAGCTGGAATTGCCCTGAAGCATTGTCCTGCAAATTGAAGCAAAAGAGTTGGGTCCATGTGCCCCTTAAATGATCTGTCATTTATTCCAGGCTGTCACAGGGACAGAGGAAGGACATTGGGTTGGGCAACTTTGTTCATACAAGGACAGTTCCTGGAGAAAGACTCAGCTGTGGGAGAAATTTCACTAGTTTTGTGTGTGCACGCACGTGCACGCAAAGGTCCTTACTGTTTTAATATGATTCTCTGAGTCAGTCAAACTCCAGGAGAGAGTGAAGGACAGAGGAGACTGGTGTGCTGCAGTCAGTGGGGTCACAAAGGTTTAGTGACATGATTTAGTGACTGAACAGCAACAATCCAGAAATTGCCTAACTGATATTTTTATGAGCTTCTTCTAATGTGAGTTAATACCAAAAGGGTGGCCTCTGCTAAACTGAGTCAGTTATGAAAGGAAAATAGGAAATAAAGACAGCTAAAGGTTTGCAGCAGAATTTTACCCCAGTCCCAGGCTCGAAAGTGGTGACTGCTCAGTGTCTTGTGTATTCATTACATGAATCTGTATTCATTACAAGCATCTGCGGAATTTCTATAATGTTCCAAGCTCTGAATGGACCAGTAATGGAGAAGAAAGATCCCATCCCTAATTCACTAATCTTCAGGAAGAAACAGTCATTTTGTAGCATGATGCTTGTGACAAGTAGCAAGAAGGGATAAATGATCTAGAAAAAATAATCCAGTGCTATGCTGGAGTGGCTCATATGGGTTCAAGAGAGTTAGCTGTTAAATTTTTAGGAAACTTGGCACATGGTTGCTAACTATAGGTATTATTAAAAATCATGTTATATAAACTTACCATTAATAAATTATATTAAAACATAGTTAATGCATATTTAGGACTTATTACTTCATAATTATTTTATTTTATGCTCTTGAGGTTCTCTATGTTTATTAGGACTATCTANGATGCTTGTGACAAGTAGCAAGAAGGGATAAATGATCTAGAAAGAATAATCCAGTGCTATGCTGGAGTGGCTCATATGGGTTCAAGAGAGTTAGCTGTTAAATTTTTAGGAAACTTGCCACATTGTTGCTAACTATGGGTATTATTAAAAATCATATTATATAAATTTACCATTAATAAATTCTATTAAAACATAGTTAATGCATATTCAGGACTTATTACTTCATAATTATTTTATTTTATGCTCTTGAGGTTCTCTATGTTTATTAGGACTATCTAGTGGAAAACCATATAATGATGTGTTGCTATGTATATCTTCCCATCTCCAAGTTCAGTGACATTGTATTGGAGCTTGAAATTGATCATGATGGGAGTATTTATGCCACAGAAACTGGCAAATGCTTTCTCCTTCATCTTACTCCATCAGAATATCATTTACTTTTTTGATGATTATCTAGACTTAACAAAGTAATGGAAAAATGTTAATAATATAGATTAAACTTGAATATGTCATGTGAATAGTGCAACAAATTGAGGAGATATTCTTCCAGTATTTGAAAACTATTATCTGATTGGGCAAGTAAGTTTTCATATCATTGATGAATTAATGAAGTTGTCACATGCATTTTAATTTTCACACTTTTTTTTTACCTCATTAAAATAATGGAAATATCAATCAATATTTATGACAGAGCTACATTAGTTTGTCAATGATATTAGTTTGTCAATGTCAAACTTCTGAACTGGGAAGTAATCAAACATTTATTCATAGACTAATTTTATGAAATCATGGTGGAATTACAACCATAGTTCATCCATGGACACAAGATTTCAGCAAAAATAGGACAAATACTCTGTGAGAATAAACTGAAATTGACTATGCAATATTTACAAAAAAGAGAATATAGCATATGTTATTATTTTCATTAATTGTGTACTTCATACTCCTTTGCATCAATAAAAATTATGTACATATAGGTGTTCATGCATTTTTTTTTCCCCACAAGAGTGAATTCCAGTGCACTCCTGGATAAACTGAAGCTAATACAGAAATTTGCACAGTTACTGTATGAACACATGGAGTGCCATATAAGGACCAAAAAGGCTGGAGTGAGGGGAGGAAGAAGAAGAAAAAGAAGGCTGAACTGAGAGCACCTTAAGAATTCAAGCTCCTCTTTTTCTGCTTTACTGTGTTCAGCTTTATAGGATATCATAAAGAAGATAAAATGCACAAGGTCTTTTCCATTCTGTCATCAGTGCATCACAATCGCACTAATTATCGTTTGGACTAGCTGCAGATACTCAAATTCAGCACTTCTTACAGTCCATCCCGTTTCTGATACAATCACCTCTGTTGTGAGCCTATTAAGCACTGTTGAAATGACCTGCTTTCCCTCTTGAGATGCTTCTAGGCAGTGTGGCTCTGTGTGATTCTTCTCTTAAGTGCTCACCATGGCAGAACTATTTCCTAGAGTTACTTGGGGAAATCTCAATCTTCCTCTCACTGTTAGAAGGCACATCTATTAATATTTACAAACAGCAGGGCTGTGTTTTCCAGGTCCTTAGTTCAATATTGTACATAGTGGGGCTCAAAACCTTTGAGACTGTGATGGAATGTTCCACTCAACATACCATAGGAGAACATTTCTTTAGGCAATATTCTACCCTCAGCCCTCCTCAGATCATTTTTCCTGGATCCAAGGCCTCGACTCTGTCCCCTTCCCATTTATTTTGCTAGTTTACTCATATGGATATACCTTATTTAATCTTTGTAGAAGTCATATGATGGAGTATTTGACAAATAAGTACTTTCAAATTTAAGGTAATGCTTTTTTTTTTCAAGTCAAAATAATTTTACAAAATTTCTAGGACTTTTAAAAAGTGATTTGTAGAAATATTTTTTAAAGATGATGTAGAATTTTTATAACTTAATTTTATTTCTTTAAAAGATACTGTTTTATATTTTAAGTTCCTCATATAGCACCTCCCAAGACTGTAAATTCCTTAAGAGGAGAAACTATAAATTTCACCTCTTTATCTTGAGGTACTAGCTCAGCCTGAATGAATACATAAATGATTATTTTAAAATCACTTCTTTAAACTTGATTATATAAATAGAATTTTAAACATTTTTTCATAATGAGGTTAGCTTGTATCAAATCAGTGTGCAGAGAAGTCGGTGGCATGTTTTGAAGATGTACTGGTGGTAGCAAGGGCACTGCAGATTTCCACAGCCTCTGCCCTTTTCTCAGATAGCCATCCTAACTCCACACATTTAAAAACACATCTATTCATCCATACCTCCCTCTTTCCACCCAACTACTCAATGAGTCGCTCATTTTGTAAGTATTAAGTTGTATCTGTCGTACTGGCTATATAATGGTATCAGGATAGATATGACCTTACCTTCATGTGAAGAAAAGAATATTAAGCCATCACATAAAATGTGAAAAATACTGTGAAAAATACTGTGATAGAAAAATTCTCAGAATAGAGGACTTTAGGTGGGGGAAGGGGTCTAGACATAAAAATTTATGGGAGGAAATAAAAATTATGTTGAGACCTAAAAGGTAGATAGGGGTTGACCAAAAATAAGAGAGGCAAGAGGGTTTAGGCTGACTGAAGTATAATACCTGTGAACTTAAAGGGGAAGAGAACACAGCATGTTCTAGGAACAAAAAGACTTGCAGTATTTCCAGGACTTGGACTGTGAAGCAAGACAGAAAGAGAGGCAAGGCGGCCAGTATGAGTAGAGACTGGACTTTGAAAGGCTCAATGAACTTGTTAGAGTTTAAAAATTCTCTTAATTGTAGAGAATGGCTACTAGGTGGGAAGAGAGGGCAAGATGAGATTTGGGAAGCCAGATGGAAAATGGTGCAATAACTCATATGAAGGAGATGGTCACCTGACCTCAGTTACTGGCTGTGGGATTGGGGAATGGGGAAGTTATCTCAAGCAAACTCTTAGCTACAAGGAACTGGGAGAACATAAAAGAATCCAGATGAAGAAATCTTCACAATCAGAAGACAGGTAAGACACACATCTCTGTGTGCGCTAGGTGTATCATCTTCATAAAGGTGATCATTTTGATCATTTATATTTGAGAGCTATTGTTTAGTTTTTCTTTTTAACAAAACCGATTAACCTAACAGTAGAAGAGATGGAAGAAACAAAGAAGGGAATTGAAATAGAGGAGTATTTTCTGGTATTCTCTACATTTATTGTTTAACTTGGGAGCAAAATCAAAATGAGATGCCAGACTGTGCTTAATATACATGCTCTCTGAGGCTATGCATATAATGTGTTTGGACCAGAGGCAGAGGCAGGGTCTCTGGCGATATCTTTCAAAGGGAATTAAAAACCACAGACATGGACCAAAAAGCTGGGAGGACATTTCAGGTCTGTCCTCTTGATTGAAAAGGGCACTAAAGGCTTTGTAACAATTTCAGGAGAAAGCAAATAGTAGTAAATAATAATTTCTGTATGAAAGCATGGCACTATTGGTTTATAAAAGCCCATTCAAAGTTTTAAAAATCAGAGACATATTTCTATAATATTTATCTAGAACATAGATATAATGCTTAAAGTAGCTTCCTTAGTAAATTTGATCTTTATTCAACATTTGACCATGATCAGTAATTATTTGTGGGTGATTTGGTCTTATTATCATTGTCATTATCATTATCATTATCATTATTATTATTGTTCTTATGAATTTCAAACTGCCTATTTTTTTTTAAAGATAATTTTATTTACTTAAAGATGAAGAGGAAATTTGTTGTCTGAGATTGCCTGTCGAGCACTTAATAGTCAAAGAGATGGTTTAGTTTGCCTGGAAAAGGAAATGTGACCCTGGGATTACACCCTTGAGAGATGATACTTCAATTCAAACTGGGATTCACAGAGTAATTGCAGCCTGTGGTAATGCATCTTCAACATCTTAAAATAGCTGTTATATGGGTAGAGCTTTCCCCTAGAGGAAGGGCAGCGTTCACTAAGAGACGTCTTTTGTCTCTTTCAAACCACTAGAGCAGCCTTTGAACAAGGCTGAACAAAGAAGCACAATATTTAATACTTTTCTAGAGTGATTTGAAAATTTGCTGCAAACAAATATATTCTCTGTTTTGGATTGTGCTGCAAATAAAAAATAAATAAAGCAAGGAAACAAAATAATGTCTGAAATAACTTCATGTTTGGGTTTTTGGCGTGTGTGTATATGTGCTTATAACAGTAGCCATAACATTTGGACCTCCTGGAGCTCTTCCTTAATGTGCAAACAAGTAACTGAACAAACTCTTCATGTATTGGGTCATTAAACAGATTTTCTCTGTGTTCTTTTCGGAAAAACACAAAGAATTAAAGAGGGAGAGGGTGGGATGATTTGGGAGAATGGCACTGAAACATGTATCATATCATATATGAAATGAATTGCCAGTCCAGGTTCGATGCATGATACTGGATGCTTGGGGCTGGTGCACTGAGATGACCCAGAGGGATGGTATGGGGAGGGAGGAGGGAGGGAGGTTCAGGATGAGGAACACGTGTATACCTGTGGCAGATACATGTTGATGTATGGCAAAACCAATACAATATTGTAAAGTAATTAACCTCCAATTAAAATAAATAAATTTATATTAAAAAAATATGTCACTATGTTTTCTATCCCTAGCAGGCAAACAGTGACTGGCAGCTAACAGTGAGATATTTCTTAATTCTCAATTGTACAAATTGAGCCAGTGGTTTTATTAAATATACGGTGAACTGAGTTGTCCCCCCCCCCCTTTTTTTGTTTTTGGTGAGAGTTTGGACAAGAAATTTAAAAAATATTCTTTAGAAAAAAGGCCCTTAAAGGGTTCTTTATTCACAAAGAGAGTTGTAAAACACAGAAAAACATGAAGATGAAGTGGAATGTGGCAGATGGGAAGCTAGACCGCACCTAACAGATAAGAGAGTTTGAGAGTCATTGTTTTCTCACATCCAGAACTGATTAGATGACAAACTGCCTCCAAGGAAGACTGTTAGGAAGAGAGTATGCAATCATGTCTGACTCTTTGTGACCCCATGGACAGTAGCCTGCCAGGCTTCTCTGTCCTTGGGATTTCCCAGGCAAGAATATTGCAGTGACTTGCCATTTCCTACTCCAAACATCTTCTCAACCCATGAATTGAACCCAGGTCTCCTGCATTGCAGGCGGATTCTTTACCATCTGAGGCACCAGGGAAGACCTGGAAAGAGAGTACCTAATTTGAGATGAGAGAGCATGACTGTCAGAATGGTTATGAAAGTTCTAAACTAAGAAGAAAAGACAAAACCCATCAGAAAGCAATTAAAAAGATTGAGAGTCCAGAGAGAATGAATTTATATCACATTGGAAGAGAAAGAAAATAAATGACAGACAGGTAGCAAGGTTGGGTGATCAAGTGGACTGAGATAATAAGAGGAAGGACAAAATGTCTTCAGGTTGATCCAATCAGTTCAGAAATGAAATCTGCAAGGGAGTTAGGCAATTAATTTAGAAATCCTTGACTATATGGTAGATGCTTAAAGGAAGTCCATTGGTTACAATAGAGCACAGGCAGAAACTTGGCATTAAAAATAAAATATCAGAGGCTCCAGGGCCCAAAGACTATGAGAGTAGAAACAGAAAGATGCAAGGTGCAAGCCAGGCAATGTCAACAGGCAGCATAGCTCTAGAAGCTGGGGAGCAGGGTAGATTCACTAGAACTCTACTCAAAAAGCACGCGTTGCCTGGTGGGTACACTGAATATGTTACAAGCACAAGGAGATATCAAGGTTGATTCTTTTTCCTTAGAAATCTGAAAATCTGATAGGGATTCTACCATCAGACATTCCCCTTTCTAAATCAAAGAGATGGAGGTCTCTTGTAGAGCTGCTGCTGTATACGGCTTTACGTTTATTTTGCTTTATACTAGGAAGGCTTCAGAGAAGGCAATGGCACCCCACTCCAGTACTCTTGCCTGGAAAATCCCATGGACGGAGGAGGCTGGTGGGCTGCAGTCCATGGGGTCACTAACAGTCAGACACGACTGAGTGACTTCACTTTCACTTTTCACTTTCATGCACTGGAGAAGGCAATGGCAACCCACTCCAGTGTTCTTGCCTGGAGAATCCCAGGGACAGGGAGCCTGGTGGGCTGCCTTCTATGGGGTCTCACAGATTCGGACATGACTGAAGCGACTTAGCAGCAGCAGGAAGGCTTCAGACCCCAGTCAGCCTGGTCCAAAGGCTTACATGTGCAAGGTTTGCAACAGTCCTGGGAGAAGTGATTGCTGCATGGATGGGGAATAGACTGAGACTCTTTCTTGACATTCACCCTAATTTGTCTTCTAGGCATGTAGCCAAGGGATGCTGAGCAGCACAGTAGTTCTGAAGCTTTTTCCTTGGCCATGCTAAGCATGAGGCCCAAGATGAAACTGCACGAAAGGTCTTTAGTGTGATATTGATGAAGAAAATAAGGTTTGATTTGTTAAGAGCAGTATTAGTAGTGGCCGTAACCATGTTATGAAAAAGTCTTAGCTACTCTAAGGAATGAATTTAATTCTTTAGGAAACAAGACTTAACAAGACCTAAGAGAACTGCCCAGTGTGATCATTGTCATCCTTCAGTCGTCACACTATGGCATTGCAACCATTTTCCTTTTGCTGCTGATAAAGAATCTCTCTTACTTTTCCATAACTGGTCCAGTGAATCTATGTTAGGTCAAATACTTGAATGTACTCTCTAGGTATTATCTGTTTAGGCAGATGATACTGGGATACAAGAAAGAGCATACAGCAGGGTGTGGGAAACCACATGCTTGGGGCCAATTCATGTCATTGTTTGTTTTTGTATATAAAATTTTACTGAAACATAGCCATACTCATTCACTTATTGTTGTTATTCAGTCATTAAGTTGTGTCCAATTCCTTGCAACCCCATGGGCTGGTAGGACACCAGGTTTCCCTGACCTCTACTGTCTGCCAGAGTTTGCTCAAATTCATGTCCACTGAGTTGGTGATGCTATCTAACTATTCCATCCTCTGCCACCCTCTTCTCCTTTTGCCTTCAGTCTTTCCCAGCATCAAAGTCTTCTCCAATAAATCAAATCTTTGCATCAGGTGGCAAAAGTATTGAGCCTCAGCTTCAGCATCAGTCCTTCCAATGAATATTCAGGGTTGCGCTCCTTTAAGATTGACTTGTTTGATCAATTTGCAGTCCAGGGGACTCTTCAAGAGTCTTCTCCAGCACCACAATTTGAAAGCATCACTTGCATATCACCTATGGCTACTTTCTTGCTACAGCTGCAAAGTTGAATAGTGCTGTTTGGTCACAGTCAAAACTATATACTCTATGACCCTTTGAGGGAAAAAGAAAAAGTCTGTTGACTCCTATTCTACAATCAGGCTTCCCAGGTGACATCGTGGTAAATAATCCACATGCAAATGCTGGAGACTCAAGAGACTTGGGTTCAATCCATGGATTGGAAAGATCCCCTGGAGTAGAAAATGGTAACCTGCTTCAGTATTCTGGCCTGGAAAATTCCATGGACAGAGGAGCCTGGAGACAACATACACAGGGCCACAAAGAATTGGACACGACTGAGCACACATCGTTACTAGCACGTGAGATTAGTGCAGTTGTGAGGTAGCTTGAGCATTCTTCAGCATTGCCTTTCTTTGGATTGGAATGAAAACTGACCTTTTCCAGTCCTGTGACCACTGCTGAGTTTTCCGAATTTGCTGGCATATTGAGTGCAGCACTTTCACAGCATCATCTTTCAGGATTTGAAATAGCTCAACTGCAATTCCATCACCTCCACTAGCTTTGTTCATAGTGATGCTTTCTAAGGCCCACTTGACTTCACATTCCAAGATGTCTGGCTCTAGATGAGTGATCACACCATCGTGATTATCCAGGTCGTGAAGACCTTTTTTGTACAGTTCTTCTGTGTATTCTTGCCATCTCTTCTTAATATCTTCTGCTTCTGTTAGGTCCATACCATTTCTGTCCTTTATCGAGCCCATC